>WAAB01001915.1:0-19520 GCA_013389865.1 Piaya cayana
AGCTGTATTAATGAGCCCTGCTATCGTCCTGGTTAGTATCCTCTTACTTGGAGTGTACCCCATCATTGGATAGCAAGCCTGGTTATGTGTCCATAAACCCATGATCAAAGGACCCAAATTCTTGCTCCTCACGTCAGGTTCAGAACCAGTTATTTATTTCCCAGCACTTCCTATTCATTCCCTCATTATTCCCAGTAGCTGGAATGACAGAGGAGAAAACAACTTGTGCCCCTGAACACTTCATCATAGGTCGCAAGGCCATGAAATCCCTTTTAATTACTTTCTAATTTCTTACTGGGATTTTGTTACTACCTAATTGGAAAATCAATAGTGGATAGTAATCCATGGGCCTGACCAGAATTGGTAGTTTTCTCTCTGCTTCTCTAACTGAGGACCCAGGAACGTGGCAAGCTCCCCTGTGTAACTGGTCTTGTCTGCAGACTGGTCCTTCTGGTCCCTTCAGAAGGGAGTCTTCTGTGACAAGAACCCAACTCTTCTTCTTAACGGAGGTCATTTTAATGGAAGGTTTAGTGTGTCTTGACCTAGGGAATTTTTCTAGGCTGTGAGACACTATCCTTGTTGAGTTTGTGTCCACTTGCAGAGCTTCATATCTATTGTGCAAGGGAACCTGGGAGGCTCTTTAACAGCTGCTGTCGTTCCCCTACATCTCCTAAGTTTCTCTCCTTGTCTGAATGGAGGTAGGATGGGAAGTCCTCCTTTATACAGGGCAACCCACCTGTTGGGTCTGAGATGGGGCACATAGGGTGTTATTCCAGTGGTCAGTCTCTAGGTTGCACTCCCTGGTTGTCCTCAGCCTGGTCACCTCTTCCATGAGCTCTGTCACTGATCAGAGGAGTTCGTCCATCCAAGCACAACTCCCACAAGTGAATTCCCCACTGGGGTCTGATACTGGTGCAAAGCGGGGGGCACTCCCTGCAGCCTGGCATCTGGGTGGCAGCTTGCACACACTGGAGCTCTGTCTGGGAGGCTGCATCTGTCACAGCTGGTGCAGAGCTTGGAGCAGCCCTGTTTTTCTGTCAAGTGGCCACCATGGTTCTCAGGTCCTTCTGGCCAAACTGCAGTGCCCTCCCTGCTCACCCTGACTGTGTGAACTGCTGCACAAACTGATGTGCCACGCTTATCTGACACACCACACGCCTGTTTGCCTGCTCTGGTTGCAGCACTCCTTGGGGCTGCTAAAATCTCCTGCAATTGCTTCCAGAGTTGCCCTGCCCTGTGTCAGCCACCACATAAGAGCCGCCACTTTCAGGAGTCAGGAGCTGCCCACCCCTCGCTGCCTCCAGAGTTCCCGGAGTTCCCCTGCTCTGACAACCACCCGTTTGCCTCAATCGAGTGCCTGGCTGCAGTACTTACCATGTGTGCTGCAAATACTTGCCAATTGAGTGTTACTGGTGGCTTTGCTGCATTTAAATCTTCTGCAGTTGCCATCTGATTAACCAGCTTTACAGCCAAGGGAATAACAGTACATTAGAGGGGGGTAGAGATATGTTTATAGGAAGTAGAGGAAGTATTTCTAAGACAGGTTGATTTATTCTTAGAATAAATCCTCTTGAAGATGAATCGGTGAAACTAAAGTAAAGCAGAGCAGTATGCATAGATCAATTTGTATATGGCTCTGCAGTTAATCATTGTCCAAATAGCAAGTATGCTGTTCACTACTTAGTGAATCACTGTTTCTGAGATCCTGCCCTATACAGTGGACGACAGACTAGATTTGAGAGTACATGTCATTTTCAGTTCTTTGCTTCTGATCCAAATTGTGAAAAGGAAAATGTTTCTGTTTCAGAGACCTTCAGAGTTGAAAGCTGATGAAAAATACAGCTGATGAAAAAATTGCATTCTCAAGCCTTTTATTCCCAGAAACAGTCATGGGTAGCACCAGCTTTGGATAAACAGTTCCCTATCGAATTTTCACAATGGTGTCTCTCAGTCGCAGATGAGGACCAGCATGCAAGTTGTTGTCTCTTTGAGAGAGCAATAAAGAGTGACAGATTGCTTTGCCAAATCACTGTGCATACAAGAGACACCTTGCAGTGTTCCTCCATGACCTCCCACAAATGCTTCTCCAAAGGGGCTGTCTCCACATTGCTCTGCATGATCTCTTGCAATTTTAAGCTCTATGTAGAGAAGAGGCCAAAATGTACATCTGCATCCTTCTTTCTTCTTGTTTATGGCATAGCTACATTTTCATAGAATCATAGAATAACCAGGTTGGAAGAGACCCACTGGATCATCGAGTCCAACCATTCTTATCAAACACTAAACCATGCCCCTTAGCACTTCGTCCACCTGTGCCTTAAACACCTCCAGGGAAGGTNTGTTCTCCAGCCCCTTCACCAGCTTTATTGCTCTTCTCTGGACTCGCTCCAAAGCCTCAGCATCCTTCTTGTGGTGAGGGACCTGGAACTGAACACAGTATTTGAGGTGCGGTCTCACTAGTGCCAAGTACAGAAGGAGAATAACCTCCCTGGACCTGTTGGTTATGCCATTTCTGATACCAGCCAAGATGCCATTGACTTTGTGGATTTTGGTTTAGGACTATGACTGGTGATAATACTGGTGACTACTACTATAATATACATTATATATATATCATTAATACATAACTGAGTTGAATGTCTGATTATTACAGACTAGGAATTACCAGCACACTGTGGATTTTGGTGTTGGTGCTCGTATGGAGACTGAGTCTAAAATGCAAACATTCCAAATGCATATCATTCTGTCCAGGAACTGAAAACTGTATATTGCTTATTCACATGAGCCTAGTCATTTGTGGATGGCAGGTGACATTTCTAAAGGAAAAAGCTCTAATCTCTTGAAGTCACTACCCAGGAAAGAGTCTTTACTGACCACTATCACTGTCATCCTGTACCAATGCTATTTTATCTAGTAAGATCAGCACCTGTAAAAACAAGAAAGAGTGAAGGAGCCCTTCCTATACTGAGAATATCTCCTGTTCAGTGAGCTGGATGAAAGGAGGAAACTTCTAATGCATTGTGCTACAGAGTGGTGGTTTAGATGTGAACAAGCATGTCTGTAACTGGCCTAGTTTGTAAGGTTTCAGGCAGGTTCACTGACATAAAAATCCTTACAATTTACCTTGATTGGTGCCAGACTTGCTTTCCTCATCCTCGGTCACTGCAGAGGAGTTCATTGTTCCTACACACTGCCATGAAAGCACAAATCAAAACTGGAAAAACACAGTTAAAATAGAGGTTTGAACTGACTAAAAGAATTTAAAAGGCTGGCATTTCTGGAGTACACCCATTAATTCAAGTATCTCACAACTCAAAGGTCCATTTTCATTATTTAGAAATACCAAGTGAAGAATCACTTTAGCAAACAAAATTAACATAAATTCCATTCAAATGTACTCTCACTAACATTTAAAAAAATTGTGTTAGAGCAGGAAACTAATTCAGTAAATCCTTTTTTTTGTGTTGATGTGCACTTTGATTTAGGTCAGCTGTTTCTCTTACTGATAAGGGTTTCTTCTTACAGTGGTATCACCATGAGAAATTCTAAAGACTTCAATGTGAAATGTGAAAATTTGCATTTAATTGTTCAGTAAGTCCCGGAAACTTCCATCATAAGTACAAATAAAAATGTACATTCCATAAAACCGCACAGTTGTAGTAATCTAAACCCTACACTTTCAGCAGTAAAATGGTTGCCCATCTATACATACAACTCCATATGAAGAAAAGTTTATTTTCAACCTACATAGTGTTCACACTGTCATTGACTAAGGCTTCATTTTTTTTCTTCAATTTTTTAAGGATTCATACAGTATACAGACCATAGGACAAGATCTCATGGCACTCATAAACTTCCTCTAGATTTCTGGCTTGAGAGGACATCAAGACTACAACCAGTGAGAGTTTAAAAATGTGTTATGCAAAGACAGGCTTACATGTCCTGCCTTTTTTTTTTCATTATATGATTGCATTTTAATTTTTGTTGCCAAAGTGATAAACAGAGAGGAAATGGATTTAGCAACTGAAAAGTGGTGGATTTTAAAGCTGCTGTAAGTGATACTTGAATTCTGAATTTAATTTGTTTGAAGGAGGAATAAAGAATAATATGTCATTTCAGAAGATAAGTAAAACCCAACTGAACAAAATCACCCCGGCTCTTCTCTCATGTGCCCATATCATTTGGGAACTTGAGCTTTGAGAAACAGAGCTTTAAATGCCCAGGCAACTACAGAACCATGAGAAGGTAAAGAGCACAAAGATATTGAAACTGTTATATCACTTAACTCGGTATTACTCTGAGGTACACTGACGTTCTTGAACATGAAAGAGGTCCAAAATGCACAACCTTTCTGTAAAATGCTGACTAACAGCAGAAATGAGCCGCTGCAGACAGCTACAGAGATATTTCTGCAGCTCTTCTTCAAGTTTTTTCAATAGGAAATGTTTGCAAGAGAGACAGGAGGGAAATGGCCCTCAGGAAAATAGCCCTTGTAGTTTTTAAGACTACTCTTTGCATAAATAGCTGGAACTAGGTGTAAGCAAACATACCAGTAGTTGTGTGATCACACAGCATAGAGTCCATCATCTCACTCATGCGGCTGCAAGCAGCCTTGCTCCTTGCCTGTGTATGTTCTCCTTTCTGGGCCCTAATAACAACTTGTCTGGTCTTTGCTGCAGGAACATTGCTGATGCCTTCAGATACCAGTGCCTACAAGGTCATCTTCACTGCATATGTCTTCTGCAGATGCTTTTCTGAGTAATGCCACTGGCCATTCCTCTGTGGTGAAATAAATGTTGGACCTCAATATTCAAACTGTCCTCACAACAGTTAAAGATAAACAGTTCTTATAGAATTTACTCAAGGTAGAGAGATCAAAAAGTCTTTCTCAGGATCTGTGTAAGTATATAGAGAAGGCTAGTCGCATTTTTATACCCAGCAGCACCTCACCCCATACATCCTGCTACCTGGATCTTCACACATGGTGATATGTCAGCATTACATTTCTGATGTTGAACTTACCTAGACGACCCCATCTTTAATTCCTGACGTACTTCTGGTCTACCCTTAGGCAAGCCCTGCCAGAATTCATAAACCAGATATTTTTCCATATGATTTTGAGGACTCTATCCAGACTTCTCTGTTAGAAGATAGCTTCCTGCCCAGGTACCACAATGAACAATGGCCATCATACTTCCCCATTTTTTGAGGAAGAGTTTGGCAGTCAGAAAAATTATTTGAGAACTCTCTTGGAAGAGATTTAAATTTGCATTTATAGCAAAAATAATCTAAACCATCCTAACTAAAGGCACACCGAGTTAGGCTCTGCTCCTCCATGTGACAGCAGGACTGTTCCACCTCACAGTCCTCATACAGGACATCATTGACATTTAAAACCAGAAGACTTTTAACCTAGCTCACTCTTGGAACGTCAAATTATTGTCCTTGGTCAAGAGAGCCCTCAGTCCAAACAAAAGGAGGAATAAAAGTTGTATCAGGGTCTGCTGCACTCTAGGTGGAGAGTCTGCCCACCAAACTGTTCTGTGTGTATGTGGGCATCTCCACTCTGCAGGAAAAGGAACAAGCTTTTGTTTCAGGTATCAAGTAGCCAGATAACTTAATGATCTGTAAACCCTACATGACAGGAAGTGCTTCAGTCCCAGAAGGGAGAAAGTTTTAATACCCTTGTTGACGTTCTTCCTTGCTAAGGCAGTTTTTGGTCTAGGGTCATTTAGTTGGATGACAAGTGCTCTCTACCCATATCTCAGTAGCTCCATCAAGGCCCAAAAAAACATAGGAAGATGTAGGTATCTAATATATTTACAAGTGTATACCAAGCTGGGCTAATCATATTTTCCTTGGATCTAGGTCTAGATTGATTACCTTCTAGTTTTTTGTCTCAGGAAAACTTCCAAATAGTTTTTTTTTACTTCATATAATGCTGTCATCTCACTTTGCCTCTTCAATTTTTATGCAGGAACAGTATGTATGTACTCTATTATAAACAATTTTTAGAAAAAACATATATACCTGTTTTGCCTTGTGCCTTTCAGTTACCTCAAGCTTTCATTAAGCCATAAGCATTAGCAGTGATAGGTGAGTGTGTGCCAAGTATAACAATGAGAGTCATGCGTTGCTCTCAAGAGTATTTTCCTTACAGGAAATACTCCTTACCCCTGACAGGGGGTAAGTAATTTTTTAGCTTTCATGGGAGGACTAAGGTTTCCAGTTTTCTGTGGGAACATAAATGCCTTGTAACCCAGAGGTGTTGAAGACACTTGTTAAGAACGGGGGGAATTGCAAACTCTAGAAATTAAGGAATTTTAACATCTGTTAAAACTCAGTAAGTGTTTCTCCAATGAGTGAAATAATAAATCTGCTAGACTTTCAGCACAGAAGCTTGGAGAGAATCAACAAAAGAGATTTATATTTCAATTAATTTGGCAGATGGCTCAAAAAAGGCTACCTTAATTTCTCTTAAAAATTTGTAAATAAGTTGTTTGAGCACCAATATGGAGCTAAGAGAAACTTAAGGACTACATTTACCAAGTGTCAGATGAGAGGAGGCATATAATGTAATCAAGTATCTGTCACTGAAATTTGATGAACATGTTACAGTCTCCTAAAGAAGGAAAAGCATCAGTTCACAGTAGAACTGGTCGTTAGGGTGCTCCAGGCTTCCACTGGGACCTGTCCTGACTTTTTGTCGCTACCTGACCGTTCAGATGGGCCTGCATGTCCTGACACACTGCTGTGCAGAGATAGGCAACCTAGCTTCTGATGTTCAGAGATGGCTTAGAAACCAGAAAAACTAGATCCACATTAGAGCAGTACTTTGACTCAACTAATTAGTTCTGGGCAATAGGGCATTTTAGCTCAGGTGGACACCATGCTAATTTAACCATCCTGCTGCTAGTACCCTTGTGGTTGCTTGATGTAGACATGTAATTATCAATTACACATTACAGGGAATTAACAATCTACAGTGCATGCAGGCAGTTAACATACTATGGCTGTTTTATGACAGAACAAAACATGGGCAATGTTTTTAGTGAAAACTGTTGAAACTGAAGGTGTACAAAATGGGTGACTAATGCAATGTCAAAGTTTTTCCCTGACCAGTGCTGTAAAAGCTGCTGCCGTCTTTGCTTACAGGAAGTCAACACTGATTGAGGAACGCTGTAGCACAGGACAAAGAGAGGAAACTGGAAACAAAAATTCACTGTCTTTTCCACTGCTAGTACTAAAGGATCTCAAATTAAAAGTTACTAATTAAAACAGAAAGGGGCTAGTCCTTTGTGCAACAAGTGGAGCTCCTTGCAGCAGGACAGGAGTTTACATGGGTTCAATACAAACTTAGAATAAAAAATGAAAAAACCCAAACACCTGTTTTAAATTTAAAAATGAGGACATAAAAAAACTGAGACAGGCAGAAAATATTAATTACATTTATGATCATGATTTTCTCATACTGGTGCTGTGGTACCTTACTTGAAGAAGTGTGGTAGCTAACTAGAAAGTATATTCTGTTAAAATAAATATTTTACTAATAATCCTCTCAAAATGAGACAATGTGCAAAATCATAGAACCATGTAATGATTGGTTTGGAAAGGAACTTTGAAGACCATGTAGACCAACTACCCTGCAGTAGGAGGAGATGTCTTGCATGAGATTAGGTTGCATAAAGCCCCATCCAACCTGACCTTGAACACTTGCAATGGTAGAACATCTACATCTCCTATATAGGAAACTTGTTCCAGTGTCTCACCATCCTCACTGTAAACAATTTCTTCGTTATGTCCAGTCTAAACTTAGCCTCTTTCTGATGTCTATTGTCTTGTCTAGAGGCCCAGGTGAAAAGTGTCTCTCCATCTGTCTTATGAACTCCACTTTAAGTACCGGAAAACCACAAGAAAAGCCTTCTCTTCTCCAGGCTGAACAACCCCAGCTCTTTCAGACTTTCTTCACAGAAGATACGCTCTAGCGCTCTGATCATTGGCCCTTCTCTGGACCCACTCTAACAGATGCGTTAGACTAAGAGGAAGTCAAGCTAACTTACCTAATGTTATCTTTGTAGTCACAGCATCAATGAATTGTCAAGTCCATGCTGGAAATCTTGGGGTTTTTAGTGAATGTCCTTCAAAGGTGGATGTCAAGTCTACAGTCATAAAGTACATGGTAGATTTGACCACAGGTGGCAAAATTTTACAATATATAAGGCACATGATTTAGTCATATAGGTATTTATAATGTGGCGTTCGATTGTAAGTTTCTAAAAGCATCTGTAGCAACTTACTTGTGTCCTCTCCTTTGTCTCTTTACAAAATGCAACCCTATCACAATATTCTCACACAAAATAAAAGGTAACCTCTAAGTCTGTTCAGGAATGCAGAATTATCATTTTCAAATTTTTAGGTTTTCTAGGTACAGCAAATGCNAACACCTGTTTTAAATTTAAAAATGAGGACATAAAAAAACTGAGACAGGCAGAAAATATTAATTACATTTATGATCATGATTTTCTCATACTGGTGCTGTGGTACCTTACTTGAAGAAGTGTGGTAGCTAACTAGAAAGTATATTCTGTTAAAATAAATATTTTACTAATAATCCTCTCAAAATGAGACAATGTGCAAAATCATAGAACCATGTAATGATTGGTTTGGAAAGGAACTTTGAAGACCATGTAGACCAACTACCCTGCAGTAGGAGGAGATGTCTTGCATGAGATTAGGTTGCATAAAGCCCCATCCAACCTGACCTTGAACACTTGCAATGGTAGAACATCTACATCTCCTATATAGGAAACTTGTTCCAGTGTCTCACCATCCTCACTGTAAACAATTTCTTCGTTATGTCCAGTCTAAACTTAGCCTCTTTCTGATGTCTATTGTCTTGTCTAGAGGCCCAGGTGAAAAGTGTCTCTCCATCTGTCTTATGAACTCCACTTTAAGTACCGGAAAACCACAAGAAAAGCCTTCTCTTCTCCAGGCTGAACAACCCCAGCTCTTTCAGACTTTCTTCACAGAAGATACGCTCTAGCGCTCTGATCATTGGCCCTTCTCTGGACCCACTCTAACAGATGCGTTAGACTAAGAGGAAGTCAAGCTAACTTACCTAATGTTATCTTTGTAGTCACAGCATCAATGAATTGTCAAGTCCATGCTGGAAATCTTGGGGTTTTTAGTGAATGTCCTTCAAAGGTGGATGTCAAGTCTACAGTCATAAAGTACATGGTAGATTTGACCACAGGTGGCAAAATTTTACAATATATAAGGCACATGATTTAGTCATATAGGTATTTATAATGTGGCGTTCGATTGTAAGTTTCTAAAAGCATCTGTAGCAACTTACTTGTGTCCTCTCCTTTGTCTCTTTACAAAATGCAACCCTATCACAATATTCTCACACAAAATAAAAGGTAACCTCTAAGTCTGTTCAGGAATGCAGAATTATCATTTTCAAATTTTTAGGTTTTCTAGGTACAGCAAATGCCATAACATCCTAAATAAATTCACTGTTTTCAGCCCTGAATGTCAGTTTAGATTTTCCATTACCACAGCCTTGAGGATTACTGAATGATATGCAGGGATTATCTTGTAATGAAAAAATATGAAAAAAATGCTCATCAACTAACAGTGTGAAATAACTATGCTTTTAAAATAATATTTACATAATACTCAGTTGGAGACCTCTGACTAAATGCTGCTTTTCATGTTATTAACTATTTTTAAGTACTTTTTCAAATAACCTTTTAAATATTTTAAGAGTAATAGCCATTTATTAGAAAGAGATTATATTCCTTATACAGTGCTTTAAGGCTACAGTGAGAACATATCATGTCATGGTTAAATTGAGTCAATTTGCTTGTGATTTGTTGTGGTTCTAGAGAGCTACGCGTTAGTAAAGGGAAAGCATGGTTATTGATTAGCAATTCATCTGAGTAAGATATAGTGAGTCATATATCCTTATAATGACTGAAGAACAAAAAGATTTATCTAATGTAATTAAATTGTTTAATATACAAAGAATATAAGATCTTTACATGTAAAAATATAGTCATGTCCCAAGCTACTTACAATCAAGATATGTCAATATTCTCACCTCCCAAGTTAAGCAATCGTTTATTATGATTGATCAACAATCCTCCATCTTAAACTTCATCATTTCCTACTGTTATAATCTACAAGAAAGATTATGGAGTAATTCATCATGAATGTGCTCACCAGGCAAGTGCACATCAACCAGGGGGTCAGGTACAACCAGCATGGGTTCATGAAAGGCAGGTCCTGCTTGACCGACCTCATTTTCTTCTATGACCAAGTGATCTGCCTTGTGGATGAGGGAAGGATTGTGGATCTTATTTACCAGGCCTTTAGCAAAGAGTTTGACACTGTCTCCCACAGCATTCTCCTGTAAAAGCTGGAGACTGATAACTTAGCCAGGTGTACTCTTTGCTGGGTGAAAAAATGGATGGCCTGCTGATCCCAGATTGTTGTGGTGAATTGAGTTAAATCAGTTGGCAACCAGTCACAAGCACTGTTCCCTAGGGCTCAGTGTTGGGGAGAGTCTTTATTAATATCTTCATCAATTATCTGAATGAAAAGATTGAGTGCTCCCTCAGCAAGTTTGCAGATGACACCAAACTAGGTGTATGTGTAATAGAATTATAGCATCATAGAATAACCAGGTTGGAAGACACTAACCGGATCATCAAGTCCAACCATTCCTATCAAACGCTAAACCATGCCCCTTAGCACCTCATCCACCCATGCCTGAAACACCTCCAGGGAAGTTGAATCAACCACCTCCCTGGGCATCCTGTGCCAGTGCCCAATGACCCTTTCTGTGAAAAACTTTTTCCTAATGTCCAATCTAAGCCTCCCCTGACAGCTTGAGGCCATTTCCTCTTGTCCTGTCCCCTGACACTTGGAAGAAGAGGCCATCACCCTCCTCTCCACAACCTCCTTTCAGGTAGTTAAATCTGTGTCAATCTGTGTAAATCAGGTATCAATCTGAGTGAGGGCAGGAAGGCTCTACAGAGGGACCTGGACAGGCTGGCCAATAGGCCAAGACCAGTTGTGTGAGATTTAACAAGGTGAAATGTCAAGTTTAGCACTTTGGTCACAGCAACCCCAGGCAACACTGCAGTACTGACCAAATGTGGCTGAAAAGCTGTCTGGCAGAAAAACATCAAGGCATACTGGCATCTTATTGAGACAGCTATCTCGATAGGAGCCAGCAGTCTGCCCAGGTGGCCAAGAATACCAACAACATCCTGGCTTGTATTAGAAATGAGGTGGTTAGCAGGACTAGGGAAGTGATCACTGCCCTGTACTTGGCACTGATGAGGCTATGTCTCAAACACAGTGTTCAATTTTGGTCTTCTTACAAGAAGGATGTTGAGGTGCTGGAGCACGTACGAAGAAAAGTTACAAACCTGGTGAAGGGTCTGGAGAGCAAGTCTTACAAGGAGTGGCTGAGGGAACTGGGTTGTTTATCCCGGAGAAAAGGAGGCTGAGGGGAGTCCTTACCATGGTCTACAGCTACTTAAAAGGATATTGTGGTCAGGTGGGTTTTGATCTTGTCTCCCAAGCAACAAGTGATAGGATAAAAGGAAATGGCTGCAACTTGTGCCAGAGGTTTAGATTGGATACTATTAATAATTACTTTACTTAAAGAGTGGTCAAACATTGGAAGGGGCTGCCCAGGGAAGTGGTGGAGTCACCATCCATGGAGTTGTTAAAAAAGCGTGTAGACATGGCACTTAGTCGGTATGCTGGTGTTCTGTTGATGGTGGGACTTCATGATCTTAGAGGTCTTTTCCAACCTTAACAATTCTATGATTCTAATAAAGTCCAAAACCTGAGATAAAAATTATAATCACATTTAAGAAGTTTGTACAATGGTAATTCCTGTCTGACTGCAGGTAAAAGATATTCATAGAATCATAGAATAGTTAGGGTTGGAAGGGACCTTAAAGATGGTCTAGTTTCAACACCCCTGCCATGGGCAGGGACATCCCACTAGATCAGGTTACCCAACACCCCATGCAGCCTGGCCTTGAACACCTCCAGGGATGGGGCATCCACAACTACCCTGGGCAATCTGTCCCAGTGTCTCACCACTCTCATGGTAAAGAAATTCTTCCTAATGAAGTCTAAATCCTAGAATTCTTCCTAGTCTAAATCTGCCCTTCTCCAGGTTATGCCCATTCCCCCTATCACCACAAGCCTTTATGAATAGTCCCTCTCCAGCTTTCTTGTAGGCCCCTTTCAGGTACTGGAAAGTCACTATAAGGTCTCCTCGTAGCCTTTTCTTTTATATGCTGAACAAGCCCAACTCTGTCAGCCTGTCCTTGTATGGAAGGTGCTTCAGCCCTCTGATCATCTTTGTAGCCCTCCTCTGGACCTGTTCCAACAGCTCCATATCCTTACATTGAGGATTCCAGAACTGTACTCCAGATGAGGTCTCACAAGAGAGGAATAGAGGGGCAGAATCACTTCCCTCCACCTGCTGGCCACACTTCTTTTGATGCAGGCCAGGGTATAGTTGGACTTCTGGGCTGTGAGCACACATTGACATCTAATGTCAAGCTTCTCATTGACCAGTCATTCCAAATCCTTCTCTGCAGGGCACTTGTAAATTATGTCATCCCCCATCATGTACTGAAAACAGGAATTGCCCTGACCCAGGTGTAGGACCTTGCACTTGACCATGTTGAACCTCATGAGGTTCTCACAGACCCACTTCTCCAGCCTGTCCAGATCCCTCTGGATGACATCCCATCCTTCCAATGTGGCAACTGCACCATTCAGCTTGGTGTCATCTGAAAACTTGCTGAGAGTGCACTTGATCTCGTCAGTACCAATTGATGAAGATGTGAAGCAGCACCAGTCCCAGTACAGACCGCTAAGGTACACCACTTGTCACGGGTCAACATGTGGACTTTGAGCCATTGACTGCTACTCTTTGAATATGGCCCTCCAACCAGTTTCTTATCCTCCATACCATCCACCCATCTCCTCTATTTAGAGAGAAGGATGTTATGAGAGACCATGTTAAATGCTTTACAGAAATCTAGATAGATCACATCTGTCTGTTTACCTATGTCCACTACTGTGGTAACCCCATCACAGAAATCCACAAAGTTGGTGATACAGGACTTGCCCCTGGTGAAGCCGTGCTGGCTGCCATTAATCACCTCCCTGTCCTCCCTGTGCTCTAGCATGGATTCTGGGAGGATCTGTTCCATGATCTTCCCATGCACAGAGGTAAGGCTGACAGGTCAGTAAGAAAATAATGAATCAACCATTTTTGATGTTGTTCTGTTCTTCCTAGCATAGTCCTATAATATGTTGTCGGTGATTCGTGCATCTTGTTAATGAAGTGGGTTTAATGGTGAATATAGACAGAAATCATGTGACAGCTCCTATACATACCTTACAATTTTAATTATTAAATGGGCTGTTCCCTAGGCCATTTTGAAGATTTATTGAAAGACAAGGCATACTATTTTGTTACTAAATCTCATAGGATCTCGCTCCCTAGGTTTTTTTCTCCATTCCTGTCTGGTACGGTACCAGTTACATCTCCCTCCTATGGTCAAGATAAAACTATTTCTCTGCAATCAGAGGCTTTAACCAAAATTAGATAGAATATTCCTAACACTGGACTTTTTGAGAATTGTAACTGGAAATCTAGCAATGAAATATTATTTGAAAAGTGATGCCTTAGCATACCTTTTGCTTCCTCAGGTTTTGAGGAAAATGATTTAAAATACAGCAAAATTAATCTATTAGAAGGTTATAGACTGTTGTTTGAAAAAAGACTGACATAATCCCCTTTATGTATTAAATGGCTGAGGCCACATTTAATCAGAAATGTTATTATATTTGAAAGTTTCTGTTTGTCTTTTATATTTTAAAGACAAGATTTGTGAAGAGTAATAATTCATGTGTACTGTTCCCTGACTGTCAGCTATTTACTGTTTTCATTTCTAATGGGATTCCCATCCATTTCATTAAGTGGTTGGCCATCTATTAATTAATAACTTATCTAAGAAGCGTCAAAATAACTTTAGTCATTGAAGTGATTTCAGGAGAGATTTAGGTGTCTCTCTGTCCTCATCCAGACACCGTGTTACAGGATGTCTGTACCATCAAAGTGATAGTAAAGAAGTTCTGATGTATACTAGGACTTTTTAAATTCTAACTCAGAGAAGCCATGCCTAGCATTAGGTTAGTGTTCTGTCCCTTTTATGCTATTTCAATGCCACTTGTTTAGAACTGAATTAGCCTGTAGCATCCCCAGTCCCTTTATATACATGACTAGGAAGTGCTAAAGAACAGCCAAAATTGGCCAATATACCAGCTGATCAAAAAAACAACCAAAATACTCAAATTGCAGCCCTAGCAATGGTATATCTCATTACAGTGAAAATGCAGTTTGTCAAAATATATTCCATTATGAGCACAATAGCATAGCTGGTTGGTTTAATGCCAAAAAAATCCCAGACCAAACAAACCACAACAGGAAAAGTAAATATGTTCTTGCAAGGAGTGATATTTTCTTATACCAGAAAAACAAACTTTTAATTTTTGTACCTGAAATATCACACATAATAGTTAAAAGCATTATTATACCAGCAGATGTCAGTGCAATCATTGAACACAGGCTGCAATGCAGCAGAGTATATCCTTTTTATTCACTGCTGCAAACAAATCAAAATGTATTGATGAAAGTTAGAATATCATGAAACATGTAATCCAACGGTTTTATGAGATTGAATCTATACTTTTAAAATGTATTAAGTTATAGCATCAAGAGCTTGAAAAGATTTTCAGTGCTAAGAATTTCATAAGTATTTTCTTGGCATCTTTTTTTACTGGCTAACAGGAAATCTAAATTTATTTACAAACCCATTTGTTTGTACCTTAATTAATTGATAGCATTTACAGAAATGGATATTAGGGCTTGACTTTTTTCTAACCAGAACCTGTGATCAGGAATCCAATGAAAGGCAAGTTAACTGTAGTTTTCTCAGACCTTTCTAGGACCTCAGTCAAGAACTGAGAGGACTACAAGTCATGCTGCTTTAAGCCTCTATCAGAAAATTTTCCTCTAACTTCCAAGGTGATGACTCTGATTAAAGTTTGAGGTAGTGATAGGAAGAGACCCTGGCATTGGTTAACCCTCAAAGTAAAAAGGAGGTTGGAATGGCATGATAATAGCCTTAACAAGTACAGAACTAGACATCAGGGATGCATAGGGGACATGCCAAACTCCCATTTATCAGCTCTGGTCTGTTTTCCTGCAGTATTGTCTTAGTGTTTCACTTTCTCTCACTTCCATATTTATATCTTGTTCCTTGGGCTGAAATCCCAACTAATCCCCACCCTCCAGAAATTTCAAGGACCTGCAGAATTAACACCACAAGAGTACTAATATAATGAAAAATCTAGATTTGGGGCAGTTTATCATACTCACCTCACCAATTCTGATAGCATAATAGCTACAACAGCGTACCACACAAAAAAATGTCTTTTCCTAGGTATACAACACACACATTCTATGATATCTGACTCAGCTGTTTAAAACAGGCTGGATCTTGGATTCAAATATTTTCAAGTGTTGATATGCTTAACACTGAATCCTAAACACAGCTTGATTGGTTTATCTTGAACTGAAACAGACTAGTAACATTCATCAAAATACAGAATAAAAAAATAAGATGTACCTTTTCAGTCAGTCTGATTTAGCTGTGACAAGCAGACAGTCCTTTTCTAAAGCCTTCAGATGCCACCTAAGCAAACCGATCACTGGTCGGAAATAGTAGATACTAATTCACGCAATGTCAAATCCCAGTGTACTTTCAAGTCTCTTGCATTTTGCTTTTACAGTCAACATGCTTATGCTCACTGCCATCCACAGAGGTGCTGAAATTAGACCAAAGACATGAAAATCATGGCTAACCTGACTTCCAGGTGCCTGATCTTCCCCTGCTGTGGTTACTTTCCTGCAAGCAGTCTGACATTTCCTCACCCTGGAGACAGGGGAAGAAAGATGTCAAAAAGTAGGTAAGTAGGTGCCTGGATCTGCCTGGTACAGCACCTCAGGGCAGGGACAGATTGTGAACTGTGTGGGCTGAGCTCAAGAAAGGCAAGGAAGCAAAGGAGGTAGTGCAGGGTATTATTTCTGTGCTCGTGCCATCCTTTCTCTCTGCTGCTAAACATTAATTGAGCAGTGTGGTACTGGACTTCTGACTCTTGTGCCAGTTTGACTGTTTTTAATATTTATGCTTTTAACTGTCCTGCTGTGGGATTTCTGTGTTGTTTACATGACTGTTTCCTTTGGGGCACCTTGGGACAAATGTTGACAAGAGCACTTGCATTTAACTAGCAGAGACTGATTTCTCGCTCTGTCCCTCCACATGCACTTTTCTTGACTCTTCATTTACCCTTGCATAGGTAGTGAACTGATCCATACAGCACAAGACTGCAAATACAGAGGCCCGGCTTCTGTCTCTGGATTTGAACTGCTCTGACAGCTTTCTATCTATTCTACTGCTACTTTGGCATCTGAGGATACTAAAGTATTTTACAAACTGGAGGTGAAAACAACAAATGCTATGAGAGGCATGGTTAAGCTTTCTTCTGTCTCACAGAGGAATTTGCAAAGGAATTTTATTCACGCAAATGGTGAGATCCAAGCTAAGTGGAAAGAATTTGCTTTAGTTTGAACCCCACACACATATTTCACATTCCTGTTATACTTCTATACACTCCTCTATCTTTTTTTTTTTTCCCCCACAAATATGCGTGTGCCATGGCTGATATAGGCAGTTAAGTTGTTGGAACCAGGGATGTGGAACTGCTCAATTTATAATCATATTAAAAATTAAAATAGCTGACAGGATTTTTCTTCCTTATTCCAAGTTTTTGTATGCCAAGACTGATTTTTACCCCTGTAATAGCTGCTGATGGTCCTGACACCTAAAACAGAACAAGAAATTAGATTTTCCATGATGATTTAGGTGTTAATGATGTCATTAGTGACAATGAAACACGAAACTCACTCCAAAACCCAAAGTCCATGGCTGCCATGCAGGATGAAATCACCTGAGATGTTTACCTGAAAGGAAAGAAAGAAAAGCAGAGAGAAGGAAAAATGTCCATTAAATGACCCTTTTTAGAGAAAATCAGGCATACTACTATCAAGTTAAAGAAAGTATTTATGAGAAAATTGCTCTACTTCTTTAGGATTTTAGAAATTCATGAGGACCCTTGAGAGGGAATGAAGATCAGAGTGCACTGAAGTGAAGGAATTTCACCAAAGCACATTGGTGAAATTTCTGTTATCTGTGTCTTGGCTGTGCACAAATGTCAGTTTTCTACAGCTGGGTGGAATATTTCATGAATTATTTGAGAAATGCATATTGTTCTCTAAAGACGCCAGGGTAATCAGCAACAGGTCTGTTCTTGACTAATATCCTTCTAGGCTTCATGAGTCATACAAAGTTTAACATCTCTTCATCGAACTTAACAGACTGTATTATTTAAAGTCTCCCCAGTTCTCCTGAAAGCCAATAATCAAACCCACATTGCTGATCATTACCAGACAGCTGGCATTAAAATGTATAAAGTTCATGCTATCCATTACAGAGCTCAGGATAAATATGCCTCAGTGACACTAAGTTCTCTGATCAGATACGTGAACAAGAAAGAAGAGAGATGAAATCAGACACTTAGGAGACTGTACTTAATATTCAGCCTGGGAAATGTGGTTAGGATCAAAGATGGAGAAGAATAGATATTCTGTATTAAGAGGTGGACTAGACTCTTCAACAGACCCCTGAAAGCAAATGGAAGGTAACATGTAACACTGCAAAACCTTTTTCCTGTTTCTCTAGTACTTCTATCAATCACACAGCAATAAGTAACACATGAGAAGGGCTTGTTTCTGGGAAAGAGAACTTTCCATTTGTTGCTGTCTGAATAGCCATCTAAAATTAGTTACTAATATTTTGACAAAATGCAAGGGAAAACTTGGTCAAAAGAGAGATTAAGCTTTATAATCATCAGATAGAAGATAAATTTCACATAATATAGTCTATCAAGTACAGAATTTCTCAGAGAGAGGACTGTATATAGTTAAGTGCTATTACATTTTACTTAAAAATAACTTTAAAAAATTGTGGGAGATTGCGTGTCTTCAATTGCCAGGCTGCATTATCATTCAGTTCTTGCTAATATTTCCTGGCTGAGTGTTCACTCTGGTATGGTTTTGCTGTGCAAGGAAGATCTTCATGCTATTGCAAGCACAAGAGTTTCAGTGCTTTAATAAATCCTAGGTGGTTAGCTTCAAACACTAGGTCACAAAATTCAGCCCAGTGCAGAAATCATAAAATCCAAGAGAAAAGCAGAGCATGCCTAGCTAGGATGTCACTGCCCCACGTCTCCTCTTCTGACTGCTTTCCTTTATACACCCTGGCTGACCCTTGTACACTTGTCCTGACCCTGGTCCCTAGAGGGGTATCTATCCAGACAAGGTGAGCTATGCTCAAACCATAGCTTTTGATGTGACTGCTCAGCTGGTGAAACGTGGCATGACAATCAGCTGTGAACAATGATAGCTCACCAGATGGTGGCATTGCTTAACAACATATGCAGTTTGGATAAATCCTCCTTCATCCTACTTGCTGCTTTTCAGAAACTCAGCAGGTACCAGTTGTGGCCCTACATACCAATTCTGAGCTGCCATGAGACAACAAGATGCTCCATTTCTGTAGCTTTGCCCTGAATACTTACCATAACTTCATGAGATATGCAGCATTGCTAGTTTACACAAAGCCTAAGCTGGAAGGGAATGCCATGTGTTTTCCTAGCTTCCATACTGCATGACAGTGTTGAAAGAAGTAAAATAAGAATGAACTGAGTAGCATAAGGAAGGCGGCAGGTTGTCACTCTTTTTTTTTTTAACATCCGTTTTGAGGACTGCTAAACTGCTCCCTTTACTGAAGGGGTTCTTCAATAGCGAGAGTTATGAGAGAGACCCACAAATGGAATGTGAAAAGCAACCTACCCTAATAAAACTCATCATATCAACTGAAATAAACAAGCCCTCTCATGCCACTAGTGTTTTTTCAGTGATTTGCCTCAGGTGCCAGGAGGAAGGCAGTGTTTAGGCACACAACTCTTGGCCCATAACTGTTTAAAGAATTATGCAGCTGGCCTTCAGTCAGGGCAACAGAAAAAAAACACTTCATCTGATTAAAGCACAATAGTATGCAAATTAGTAGCAAATACAATAAAGAGTCTGCCCTGTTGCATACTCCGCTACTCCGCTTTCTAGATATTACCAGATGCCCGGCTAATCAGGACTAGCACACACACAGATGGGCAAGGTTAACTTAACCCAAAGTTCAGTTTATTCTCAACCCTCAGGACTGTGCTACCATGGCCCCAACAGTCTGGCATCATCAAAAGGCTTACAATACTGAGAGGCCTGAAGGCTTGCC
>WAAB01001916.1:0-50059 GCA_013389865.1 Piaya cayana
ATGAACAACCTGATCTAGGGGACAGTGTCCCTACCTGGGGCAGGGAGGTTGAAACTGGATGAAACTATGAAAGAATTCTATGAAATTCTATTCTTGATAGTAGTGGTTGGACTCAATGATCCAATGGGTCTCTTCCAACCTGGTGATTCTATGATTCTATGAAACCCGAGTCACACACTCTTCAGAATTAAGAAAATAAAACTTATTTTGGTGAATAAAATTGCTCACTTCACAGTATAGGATAAATAATAAAATTAAAGAAGTAAAATGGATCTTAAAACAGGAATTTTTTTATACAAAGCATACACCTTCCAATCAATTCAAAATTATAAGAACAATTTTGTAATTTAAGCTTTTTAATGCAAAAAGTGAAAACCGAAAACATTCAGTCATTTTGTTTTTTCAGGCTTAGTGACTGAAGTTGTTCAAATATGAAAATGTGAAGGATAGACAAGATCTGTTTTTAATACATTTCATGAGTCTAAAAAGAAGTACTTACAACTTACTATTTCCATAAAGTTCACAATGAATCTTCATGTAGACCAGAAGCCTTCACTTTATTAGCCTTCTAGTAATAGCAGAAATATATTTTCAGGACTCAAAAATAGCATAGTTCTGCCCAACATAAGTGGAAGTTTGGGCTTTTTGCAATTTGAATTTCAGGTTTGAACACACTCCCTTTGAAGGGCAGGCAAGGCAACAGCAATACAAACAACTGAACCACAAATTCATGACTCTGAGGCAGTGATTTCGTTCCAGGGATTGTAATACTCTCCTGGAATACTATCAATAAAAACCAAACAACTTTAGGCTTTGTTGCTCAGGTCAAAAGGGATTCTTTAGCCAATGGTTTGGGCAACTTATAGGTCTAGGCAAATTTCTGCTTTGGGTTACCAACTATTTGGAAAGGCCTCTTTTTAATATAGTAATGTTCAAATTATCCTAAGGCAAGCATGCAATTGCAGCCAAATTTTTCCATACAAGGAAAAATCATTAAACCTGCTAGTTCATACTTAATTTATCTATTTAAGCATTGAAAATGTGGTCTCAAACTGAAAATAATGTTAATGTTTTCATTTACAGGTTCGGTACTCTTTATAGGAAGAGTCACAAATCCTTCGTAATAAACACCAGACAAATACTCTGTCTTCTGTTCCTCTTATTGAGGTGTTCCTTCAAGAAATTAAAGGCTACATTCTATATTTATTAAAATATTGTTTTATACAATATCACCTTTGCAAGAGTAAGAGTGAGCAAGTACTCCATAACCTTACTGCCTGGTACACATTATTGGAAACTTACTCCTGTCTAAGAATCATTAGCACCATGACTACAGCAAAGATAAGCACAAACATTTGGGTAAAAACTTGTGCTTTGCCACCTACATGTTTAGGAACAGACCAAATAGTTAAGATTATGTCAACAGCTTCTGCTTAATTTCATCATGGCTGAAGTCAGCTTGATAGTTGCTGAGTATAGAGGGCATACGAAAGAAAGCATCCCACAACAGAACTTTGTGATAAATATTTTTCAAGCACAACTTTATTTCTCTGTCCTGAGGTCAAAAGCTTAAGAACAATATTGAAGTTCCATCTGGTTCCAGACTTAAGATGTATTCCAGCTGAGATGGTAAGGTAACAAGCAAGCAGCAAAATGCTGTCAAAATCAAACTGAGAGGTCATTTCAAAACTGACAGAAAAGGTAGGAAGCACAAATATCCACTCAGTGACCAAACAGATAAATATTATTGCCGAAAAGGCAGTGGTACCACCTTTACTACCTTTTATTTTACTTTTTTTTTTAAATGAACACACCATAAAATGGACATTCCTGAAGAACACTGAATGAGGTTAAAAGCATCTAGAAAAATGCTTTTTGCAGCATCCTCAAAAGAACTGGGATACGGCAAGTGTTGTAGTACAAGATTCAGTAACTCAGGGCACAAGCATCTGAAACCTAGACCCATAAAGATTTTGGGTGAAGACTGTGAGCCACTGACTCCTACGAAAAGCATCAGAGGGGAGCTGCTCCCCTTCCAGAGTTAGAAGCATCTACTGCAGATGAAAGATGTAGCAAATAAAGCATTCGGTGATATTTCACCTCCAAGCAGCAGCACCTTCTGGTTGTCCCCACATTTGTGAGCATGTAAAGCCTTCTGACAGAACTCTGCAGCATTCCTCAAAGCTTACACATCCCTGCTTTCCTACATTGTAGCCTCATAAAACTGTGGGGCTTGTAATGTATACACATCCACAGCAGTGACATCAGGTTTTTATGCTAGTCACCAAATAGTGAAGCACAAATACACAAGGTTACAGGGTATCCTTCTACCGTAGCTATGACACAGCATTAGCTTCCTTTCACTCCTTCTCTGATTAAGAGTAGAACATATCCCAGAGATACAAAATGGCTCTTGATTCATTGACACTAGAACACGGAAGCTCTGGAAAAGGAAGGCAAAATGAACCATTCCAATAAAAACTGTACTGAATCCTACACAAAGATTAAAATAGAGCTTTTATTGATGGAATAACAAAAGTGCTTTTCTTAAATATTTTTCAAAATACATTTATACAACTTACAATAATATATCCAAAATAACTGTATATACAAAACATTACCTTGTTTAATGTATGTGCTTTTTTTTTTTTGAAAATTACAAAGCAACTTTTTGGCAAAGTTCAACCTTAAGAGGTGATAATTTTGAAGGTTAGATTAAGAAAAATAGAACCTGAGGGAAAGTGACACTTAAGTCCATGACAAGAAAGAAGTTCTCCATTTAAATAAAAATGTTTTTGTGGCATTTTTCACATTACAAAAAACAGAAGGGGAAAAAAAATGGATACTATTCTCATCATTTTATAGAGCAGCTTCTCATTTTTCAGGTACAGGAATTTTAGATAGGAGCGCATGTCAAAAATGAATGCAAGTAAAGACAGCAGTGCCCTGCTGTGGCTTTCTCTTATGTGCAGTGTTTCTTAGCTGCTGTTGATATGGTTGACCTGATTGGATCTGCGATGGATTTCTTCCAGAAAACTCTCAAGCTGTTCTATCAGCATTCGTTTTTTAAACCTGTATTTAAAAGAAAGCATAATAATGGATGCACACAATGATATGTGAAATATTGTTCACAAAACTTTTACTGAACCCTAGAAAGATGTACACACATACACTCTGTCTCCTAAAGCTTGGTAAGCTACTAACTTGCTTTTCCATTTTATGGGAGACTACAAAACTATGCCTACTAGTCTATTCAAGCATATTGCTGAACATCACTGAGTCTTCAAAGCCCAGTAAAGGAGAGTCAAGTGTTTTCTGTTTCCAGAAGTTCTAAAGTAAAGAAAATATAGGCCAAAAGAACTATGATCCTAAAGTTGGCAACAGCTTTTAGGGATTATTTGCTTGCCTTCATGGTGCACTCACAAAACATAAGTGAAGTTCATACTGGTGAAGGAAGAGCAATTACACACTGCATAGCAGATATCCTGACAAGGAAGTACAAATTAAAATTCTAAGACAGAAATCAAAAGAAAATACAGACATAATCCACCCCTGGAGTCTTTGCTGTTCTATTCCACACCGATTACATAAATTTGTATAGCAGACCATTTTGTCACCTTAGCTTACACCCTGCCTTGCTGTTTCCAGCTAGCCCTCCCTCTTGTAACACTTCTACATCTGAGAAGCCACTTCTGACTGATGCTTTGGCAGCCATACTCATACTCAAAAATTAACAGCAATAAAAAAGACAATGCCTTCTCAACTCTGTACTGTTCTGAGCTATGCACCAAGTTCAGTCCCATGACCTCTAGTCCCAGCCAGGCCTCTCAGTTCATGTTCTTAACTCACAGGAAGATGGCACCTGCCCTAATTCCCAGACTATGGGTCTCCCTTACAATCCCAGCTTCGCTACGGGGAAGCAAGCTCCTGTTCTCGAACATCTGCCTTGTTGAATACCCATGCTCTGAGCCCACACTCATTCTCATCACAGCTCTCCTCTCTAACCCCACACTAAGTGCTGCTTCCCCTCCATTCTTTCTCATTGCTTCAGAACTGCTCCCTACTTGTTGAAAAGTACTAATCTGGGAGGTAATAACTATTCCTTCTCATTCCCTCTAGTAAAAGTCAAATTATTGAAGCTATTAGCAAAGTGCTTTACTACAATGCAATCCTAGTGAAAAGTTAACATATTCTGTGAAGGTGACTGGGCAATATTACTTTCCAGAATACATTCAACTGTACACGATAATGGCAGACATTACCCAGAAACTTAAAATCTGGTGGAATGTAGGGAAAAAACACCTTGCTAATAGTACAGGTTTGGGCTAAACAGAACATGGTTTTATTCTCTAACTTTTCAGAGTGATAGTTATCTCCAAGATAATAGGCCACTGGCGTGCAGAGGCCACTGCTCACACCTCTTCCTACATAAATCAAAGCCATCCCTGAGCTGGGTCACATCTGCTGGGTGGAGGGATAGGACAGCCAACCTAGACTGGCAAACAAAGTATGCCATGATATACACATCATATACTCTTTATAAAGGCTTAGAGATGATGAGAGTCATCTCTCTTCTGTTTAACAGCTGATGTCAGGGAGATCTTTGCCCATCTGTTTGCCTCTGAACCCATCTATATGTTCCTGAATCCAGTTCCCTGAATCCAGTTCCCACCTGCTGCTGAAACCACTGCAGGACCTTCCCTGTGCCAGCCCTGCAAGCATCAGGGGTGACTTATCTGGAGAGTACAAACTGTTTCTGTATACTCATACTATTCTTTTATTTCCCTTTTATTATTGTTTCATTAAAGCTCTTAGTTTCCAATGCAAGTTCTTTTTCTCCCTCATTTACCTTTCTGGTGAGGGGGTGAAGAATTGGGACTAAGATGTGCATGTTTCAGCTACCGACCTGGACAAGGGCTAAACCGGGATGCTGACTACTCTCAATCTTATAGCTGTTGGCACAAGTATTCAGGTTTACAGTGCACTATTTTCAAACCTTTCAGTACATCTCACTGCAAGTTTTTTTCCCAAATGCTGAACCCCACCTTTTTTTTCAAGGCAAAAGAAAGTTTATCACATTAATTATGAAATTAACTAATCAGTGACTAATTCAATTGTTCATGGGCTAGGAATATTACTGTCATTAACAAAACTTTCTTGAGTACTTCTAGCTATTGAGCATAAAGCTTCATTATTACTTCGAAACTGGTTGTATTAATTCTTAACAGCACTTATCACAAGTGGCCACTGCTCAGCATTTTGTCTAGTTACTTGCTTTGGGCTTTGCTATGTGTACTAGTAGCTTAAAGCTCTTAGTTTGGAGAATAAATAAAAGGGAACTGAATTACCAATACTGAGAAGCTGATTCATTTGGACAACGTTGATCTGTGATTTGTCAGCTTTTGATCTAGACTATTTAGCAGAGAATTAAAAAACACTCATTCTTCATGCTAGAACCATGAATGGATTGCTATGCCAACTCCAAAAATACTGAAAACCTCTCCACTACAGTTGCTAATTCATTTTAGCCTTTTCCTAAGTAACTAATTTGTGCATCTAAAGTTATAGTCATCTATGGGGACAGTTCCATCTCTTGGGTTCAGAAAGAGGTCCTTATAACCACTACTACAAACCTGCTCAGGTTGATGCAAATGTGTATTGCTAAGCAATAGAAATAGCTAAAGATCTGAAACAGATGTGATATCTCCTCATCCTTAGTATTTTCACAGTAGACTGAAAAAAACCCATTATCTACCTCACCTTTATTTCTGCCTCTCAAAAGTGTTAGCTTTTCTGCTATCAGAAGAGGAACTGTAGCATTTTGAAAGGAAGTAAAAAACTGGATTGTTTTAGAAATCTTCCTCCCCCCTCACAGTTCTCTACTGGATTAACCTCCAGAACTGAATGGGTATTGTTTTTAAACACAGACTTCATTGCTGAAATGCTCAAGATCTTTCTTACACCTGTGTTCAGAATCAGAGTTCCTTGGAGCAGGGTAAGAGAGCAGGCATTTCAAACTTGAATTGCATTCTGGCACTGCAAAGTTCAGCTATCAGCTCACAAAAACATGACTATCTTGACAACTCTGGGGAGCACAGAGACACTTCGAGTAGAGAACTTGGTTAAGTGTGATTGGTCACCTGGATAAAGAAAGAAGCAAAGAATGGCATAGAGATTGTAGGCAATGTTATCCAGGTGGATAAAATGACCACACTATAAAAATATACACTAGGAAAGAGGAGGAGGAGAGAGATTAAGCTGTTCCTATACACAAACCACTAAGTAGAAAAGTTTAACAACAGTTGAGAGAGAGAATTGCCAACTTTTCCCAACAGTAGGTAGATTCAGAAAACTGTTAGCTATGTTAAGAGACAGGATTTAATTATGATGCATCTAAAATCAACACTCAACCACTGCCAAATTTTGTAGGTAGTCAGCTCAAGATAACTGGAATAGAGAGACTGTGCAACAGAAATGAGAATTAAGTGATCTAAAGAGTCTAATTTCAGAGGCAAAAATGTTCCAGTCCCACCAAGGGCTGCCACAGACTCCAAGGGTAACACTAATACTTGGGTGTGCCAAGACAGCATGGAAGTATAATGCACAGGCTATGGGATAACTCTGACAGGTGATATAATAAAGAGATTGAGCAAAAACATGATAAAGTAATTGCTGCCATGGGATGAGCATGATCTATATAAATATACATGTCCCACTGTGCTGGCAGCAGAACGATAGAAGCTGTGTAATTTACACCCAATACCAGACATTCAAACTCTCAGCATAGTTTTATCCAAAAGTTAGCTGATATTTAGTCATAAAATCTGTTAAATAATGCCACAGGAAAAACACTGATGACTACACAACAGAGTAGAGAAAAATCAGCTGTTCTGAGGCTTCTGAAATAAGCCTCAAAGCTAGTTAATACTTATGATCCTGATAAGATGCTGGAATTATTAGCTCACTTCAACTCAAACACTACTGGTTCCAACCATAATCACACATTTCTCCTTTATTGCTTTTAAGTAAGTATGTAGAAGGCTACGCAAATATGGTCTAAGGATGCTGTAAGAAATAGTTTCTACCTGGATTAACAAAATGGGGTCTAAATCCTAAATCTATACTCCAGTGACAAACTATCTCCCATGTCCAGAGTCTCAGATACAACAATATCTCTGAAGGAAATAATTCTGAAGAGCAGAGACATCTTTACAGATCATACCTAGATCTCAGAACTATTTCTTGGACTAGATTTTCTGTTTCTGCAGAAAACCAAATTCCAACTGTTTCCAAAAGCCTCAGCGATAAGCAGTTCCATCAGTTTTTCAAATTCACTGCATGCTCACACTTGAATTTTGCAACCCAAGTGATTTTCTAAAGTTACTTTCTCTTTCTATACCTTTATCTATCTACATATATAGTGATTTGGCAGTTACAGCTGTTAAGACTTTTAAGACAAAATCTAAGACAAAAAAGGCAAAAAAAGATACAAGATACCTCAAGAAGTTTGCGGGTTTTTTCCTAAGGAATTATTTACTGGCAGTGCAAAGCACTGTGTGGCAAGTTTCAAAGAACTGTATCGTTGTCAGGCAGTTATGTATGGCCATACACAATGCAATTTTATAAGATGAACACAATTCAGTTACCTACCTTGAAGCTTCTTTAATAACATTTTGTAAAAATATCAGTCGGGTTTGTAAGCTTCCTTGTACATGCTTCAGTAAAAAGAAGATTCTTTCATACTCTTTAAGGGAAGAGCAAAATCAATTACTTAAGAAAACCCTATACAGATATCTGCTGTAACAGATCTGAGTGAAATACAGAGCTCATTCAGCTTTCACAAGCTCTCAGAATATACCTCCCATCAACCAAGCTTATACCAAATGACCTAAGATTTAATGAACAGTAACATTAAAAGCACATGATACTGCAGTTTAGGATATTACTGGAACACCTAACAAGCTAATTCTCGTGAACACTGATAGGTATAGCCATGTTTCAATCACTCATCCAGGAAGTTATTAGCAGAAGCTTTAGAACAAATCTTTTCAGCTCTAAATTGATTTTGTTTCTGTCTCACAATTTGGCATTTTACTAAAGTAGCATTGTAATTAATTCTTTGCCTAGCTCTCATGCCAATCATCAGAAAGATACATTTAGTATACTTACTCCTTCCTGGTTTTCGGATCTCTTTCATAATTTGTGCTCTTAACTCTATATTAATCTCCCTTGAACTTCTGCAATGCACTGGGTTTTTCCCTTTGCTTGGTGAAGACATTGGCAAGTTCTCTTCAGTAGTTTGTTCTTTACTACCCAATTCCTCATGATTCTCCAAAAATCCATCAACGTTCAAGTCATTCCCTAAATGTTCGTGGCCTACATCCTCTGCGTGAGCAGCTGGTCGATCCAATGAATTGAATGTAGAAGATGACACTGAAAACTCTGAATCCATGGCATTTGGGAAAACATCTGATGAAAGTGGGTCTGTAACATGATTCTCAACCACATCATCCATTGTAACCTCATTATTTGTTTCTGATGCTGGAAAAAAAAAACAAAGATAAATGTGAAACTGGCAAGTGTTATCATCGGATAGAAGTCAATGAGTCAGTTCAGTCCTCAACTCTTGTACAAGCTGGTCCATAGCTTTATAGACTACTGTACATGTCAGGCATAACAAAACATCTGTGGGTTGTAACACTGAGCACATGACTGCACCTCTTGACAATTATTGACTTAAAAACACCCTACAGCTATATTTATTATACAAAAAGGGAAATGCTATATGGACTACCAACCAAAGAAAAAGCACCTGTAAAATGCTTGTCTTTCCCCATTAAATTGAACTCAAACTGCTTCTGGGTTGAAGAATGAGCAAGACAGCACCTCAGCTCCACACCAATGGAAGTGAAGTTACTGCACTACAGCAAAATTCAAGTTAACTTTATGTTACAATACTTTTGTAGGACCTGAATCCTCATGCAGACATAGAACATCCTTCTTGACTGTTTACACTGTCTCCTCATTTAATGCAGAAAACAGCCTATAGCATGAAAGAATTCTGTCTGAAGAAATGTTAACTTTCTGTAATTAATGCCAGATGCACACTTAAATACTTCATTTTCAAGAATGAGGCATAAAATTGCCATAGCCAGAAAATCACCCCATACTATTTCTACATAAACAAGGGGTTTTGCATAAATTAAAAAGCAAACTCTAAAGATGATGAAGATTCACTTACTTTTGTTAATAGGAATAGGTTTAACAAGGTCAGGCTGTGCTTGTGCAATTGGTGTTGGGGGTCCCTTTCCTCCAATGTGATTATTGACAACCGGAGGACTTTGCAGTCGACCTCTGAGCAGAGGGGACATACAACGTCGCCTTTTTGGAATCCCTTGCATATTTGGTTCTCCAGGTCTTTTATGTTTATTTTGAGGTCCTGATACAAATTCATCTGCTTCATCAATCATCATTCCCTGTAATATGTGAGAATTCTTAAACTTTAGGTCAAAACCACATGGTGTAAAAAATAAATGTTTTGATGCTATGATGAAGCTTACCATGTTTAAGGCAACTATGCACAACATGCCATTACGCACTGAATTCTCAAATGTAAATCAGAATAACACAGGAAAACCATTATTCTTCCTAGACTAAATCAATGTGCACAAGACCCTTATCTAACAGTCTGCCAAGTCAGTCAACTCAGTAGGCTGTCAGTTACTTTTCAGTAATTGCATAATGACACATTTAAAAGAAAAGCTCTAAATTATATCAGTAATTTGGCCAAGTCCAAGAGAGGTTTGGACAAAAGAGAAAGTGCACACTCCCCAAGTTACAGGAAGGTTTTTATGGGGGACACCTGATGAAGGAAATACGATTATTAACTACAGTGACAAACATTTCATTTACAGAGATTCAAAGGCACAATACTGTTTTCCAATAAAGCCTGTTCTCCACAGGACACTATTGGTGGAAAAACATCCAGAATGCTTTCCTGTAAGCAGTGCTATTCCAGATATTTTAAAGAGTTTACCCAATCAGCAGCGCACACACTCACAACAGCACATTTTTTAAAAAGCTTTACAAAAATGTCACCTTTTTGTCCAATTTGAATGGATTGCCAAATGTATGAAGCCTCCGTGGTTGGTCAGGATCAAGCTCTCGGAGCGGAGAAGGGATTTGTTTCAGATACTCCTGGTAGTTTCCCATTTGTGTTATAGGTACACTGTGAACTTGATCTATCATAACGTAAAGGTTCATTAATACATGACACTGCTCACCTTACAAGAATTTAGCCTATATCCACTTTACATCTCCAGTTTTCAGTCTTTTCTTCAAAGGCATTAACAAAACAGACACGCAAAACTCACCAGTATTCTTTTCCTAATTGGTATTTACAACATTGATTTGAGTGCAGGAAACTTAACTGAATCAATGTCTTACGTATTTATCATTATGACAGGGAAATAAGCAATAGTTGTCATGCATATATGTTAGTTTTCCATGTTCCATAACACATCAAGAGGGTAGACTGATGAGAAAATGGACTGGGAACAAATTGTAACTAAAACATTACTAAAAACAGAAGCTGCACTAACCCTAAGTAGTAATTCTATGCTGCATACAGCTTTGACATAACTCTGCCCAACTTCAGCCACTCAAAATTTACTCAACACCTGCATTTTTCTAAAGCAATGGTGATTTTTGACCCTTGGAATCAATAAATGAAAAAATTCGCTAAACCTTTGATCAAGCAAAACATTGGCTAGAAGGACTAGCAGGAAAAAGCCCTAACAGTAATTTTTGTGTATTACTCTCCTTCACAAAGATCAAGTAATTTGCACTTCACATTACATTACCACTTAATCACAGATATTAATTCAACCTAAGCAGTGGTAGGACTAACACAACAGACTTATTTGCATTGCCCTTCTCATTTTCTGCACTTGTTTCATCTTCTGTTTATACAATGACAAAGCAGTGCCAAAAAGATAAAGGAACAAAGAAAGGTAAAGGACAGCAGAAAGATAAAGGAACAAATTAGCAGACTACTGAACTACTTGGCCTAAAGGGCAAAATACTTACATTGGCAGCACACAGTGCACAAGCCTACTTCTATGGAAAGAGTAAAATTTTGAAGTGCCCTGTGATTTTTTTTTTCCTCAGATATATCAAAGTTAAGAAAAAACAGCAAACAGTATAAGCCCAAGTATCCTCATGGGGACTAGAGGACAGAACAGTGAATCTGCATCTTGCCTATCCTCATAACTTTTTCTTCAAATAATTTAATAAAACAGTCTAAAACCCCATGCAGTTTAAACAGCAATATCAAACACCCACTAAGTTTTCATTTTTTTGGGACCAGTCATAGCACAGGTAAGCAAAAAAAATTAACTGTTATCTGACCTTCATCTTGTCCTCTGAGGAACTTGCAAGTACTCTTCAGTAAATTAGATCTCATTCGTGTTAACTGATCCAAAAGATTTCTTCTGGGTATATCATAAGCATTTCTAAAAGTCTGAGGTTTCAAATCCTATGGTTCCAGTAAATAAAGTTCCAATTAATACCACGTTTAAAACAATAGCTAGCATTTCAATGGAAGTATATTGAAAATAACAACATTACACACAGTGGTGCTTACCTTATTCAGCAAAGCTATTTGGAACCCAGCATACTCCTTCATATTGAGGTCTAGAGGTCTATGAGGAATTTCCCCAGTAATCCCCTGTAGCAGATGTTGAAAATCGTTCCTATGTGCCATAGACAGGTTGTGTGATCTGCTTCTGACCTTAATTCCAGTCTCTTGCGCTACCTTTTTGCCTACAGAGCCAATGACTCTATCGGACTCTATTTTGGCCTTAATTTGAAATAAATAAATAAATAAAATTGACAATATGCTCTTAAAAGGATTAGTCAGACTTAATCATTTTAAATTCCTACCTAGAAGATTCAACAATGTGCTAATACACTATGACGACCATAACCAGGATGAGTGCTTAAGGAGTGCTTAATACATAACCATTTAATGCTTACTACAATTTTAAATATAGCAAACAGTTTGTGCCTAAGTCTTCTGCATATTTCTCCTCTGCTGCCCGTTATGGTATCTAAGCACCAATATGCATGCAATGCTTTTATTTTCATAAAATGCCATAATTTGACTAGTAATTCCCTGCCAATCTATCTGTACTCACATACTGTCTTCTACGATAACAGTTAAAACACTGATTATTGAAAGACCGATTCTCCCACAACTATAGTTGTGATCAGTCACACAACAGTATTAACTTTTAAAAAGCTCAATATCAATAATTAGAACGTTAATAAATATAAAATACATTGTGATACGTTATTCTGTTTGACCAGACAGGCCTAACCCCTAATCCTGTTAGATTTGTACTAAAATTAAACATTCATAAACACCAGCTTTTCGGCAGAATGCATTCAGACAGAAAGCCAAAAATAATTTAGTAATACACCTGCCAATGTTGGTTTTGCAGTTTCACATAAATTTGTAGACTACTCAATCTGAATATGTACTCAGTAAGAATAGTGAGTCTCTACTGGCAAAGCCTTTCAGAGGTTAGAAAAGCTTTAAGTACCATTTGCAGTGCATGTCATTACATTTCAGGAGTCTAAGTTGTCTAGGTTGAAAGATATGAGTTCACAGAATACTGAGTAATATGTTTATGAAATAATAAGATATACTGTAAACCTCAAGAGGTTTGCTTCCTCAAATAATCATTTATATTAACATTTTAAGAGAAAGCTTGTCCATAAGAACTCATTAGCTAAGTTACAAGTACCTGCTTACTATTTCTTGAAATTTCAAGCCTACTGCATTAATTACCTTGAAAAGAAAGCTTAACATGCACAGTTCAACAAAAGTGGAGGTAGCAGGGCAGAAATGCTTTAGCTGGTGCAGGAGACTAGTCAAAGTTATGGGCACTATTCTGAATACAGTCAATTTCAAAAGGTCACTTGCCACTCCTATATCTCTGCATCCCTACTTCAGATACTGAATTATGTCAATTTACTTTAGATTTACCTAACACTTTCCATTTCATTTCACAAACCCAAGAAAGGACATAGATCTGTACTTTGTGCATCTGAATCAGACAATTTCCTGAAAAAATGCTAGAACATCTTTAATAGCTAAAGTAAGACATGTTTTACAAAACTATGCTACCATCTACAGAAGTAAAAAAGCTCCTTAAATACAAAAAAAATCTCAATTTGTACCTCTGTATTTATCTTGATAGTCATCTATAAAAACTATATTTAAATGTCAACTTTTCCTTCAACCCAAAAAACCAAAATGCTTTTGTCGAATCGCTTATGACAATATATTAACATGATCTTTCTGCTTTTTCCTTCAAAGTCACAGAACTTGAGTATTTTAAGATTATCCTGATATTAAAATAAGTTTCTACTGTTCTTTTGCTTTAACATTACCTGCTGACTCAACTTTTTGAGATATGAAATGACACTGTAACTAAGTCCATACTCCACATTGTCAGCTATAAGGTTTGGTGCTCCCATCATTCTAACAGCTTTCTTCAAAGGCTGAAACATGGAACATATTGTATAGTCATTTTTAACAGAAGTGTTATATACATACTTCAACTAACTGTATCCATTACAAATAAAACACGAGGTCCTCAAACTTACAAAAATACTTTCAAGGCAGAATATTTTGTTCTTGTTTTAAAGCACTGTTCCATTCATACAGAATCAATTATTAACAGAGATATCATTTATATACACATCACAGCTAATGAAATTTTCATAACATTCAGGTCTCATGCCTGCCAGAGGACTCCAGTGAAAACTATCATTATGCATGAAGTTTAGTTATTCTCTTAAATTAATATTTATTCTACTTGGAATAGGGAATACAGACATAGTGGAAAGATAATCACAGTTACCTAATAAAATAGAAATTTTACAACTAAGTCATCTTACCCCAAGATAATAAGGAGGCATTGTCTTCAAATAGCTTTCAAAAGACTGTCGCCACTTCAATGTAGGCTTTGCCTTGTGTACTTTAAATAAATCATCTGATGGTTATAAAAAAAGACAAAAATCAAACGCAGATCTAGAGAGCTTTGCAACTTTTCCTTACTAAAAAACTTCCCAAAACCACCGGTTTCTCAATGCTTAAATACATACACTTGAACATTATACAACTAGCTAAATGCATGCACACACAAAATGCTGCAGCCAGACAGAACCTGTTAAATTACTTGTGGAATGAAATTGTTAATGAAGACAAACAACTGGGAAAAATGGCTCCTAAAATAATAAAAGTGAGACCAAAGCATGCCTGAAAGAATGATGATAAAGTAAATCTTACACATCGAGTCTGAGTCATGAAGGTCAGCCAATTGGCAACAAGTGAACCAAGTTACTGATGACAAATACATTGCTCAACATTCTACCTTCCTACAGGTGTGTGACTATTACTGGCACTAACTGCACTAATCTATTCAGATAAGACCAATTTTTCAATGACCTAAGTAAGAAAATTTGTATGAAGTGGTATTTACCTAGCAGTGGAAGGAGGACTGGATAATTGTAAGGCATCACAAATAAATTCACACAATTCAGCGCTGTACTAGCTTTCAAGTACCCAAAAGGATGACCAAGTTCACTGTACTTTGCACTATTGCTCACGTATACCTGCAATAAAACATAATATTGTACATAAATCCAAAACACTGCTCAAACTTCACATCTTATTTTGATTATAGAATGAAGTCTATTAAAACCAGCATTCTGTAAATAACTGAGGCCAGTGTGCAGTATACTTGCCTGCCAGCAGGTCTGAGGAGATTTTCTCTCCAGGATAAACTGGGTCAGTGGTGAAGGTTCTAACTCATATTTATCAAAAGGCAGTTTGTCAATGACCATCGGTTCACAGTCAGTACAGGAGAATTTCACCACAGGATGAGATGTGCGAGGTGGCTAAACACAAGTATTCCACCATTAGTAAGTCTGCACAACAACTCAAATGCAGTTCTACTACAACAATTACAGTAATACAGCTTTGTTGAAAACAAACATTTAAGGAGACTTCTCAGTACAGCATTCATTTTTACTGTTAGGAGTCCTAAGCAATTTATTTATGGCCTTAACATAATTAAAATCTGAAGGAATCTTACTTTCTAAGTAAACATCAATTATTTTACCCAGTAAATCAAGTTGAATTCGCAACAACTTAGCAAATTGAAGTAAATCCCAGTGGGGACAAACTGTCACTACAGGAGGTGCCCATTTTTATTCCCCACAGAAGCAGGTACTGTGCTTTTGCACCTGCTGACTTCCTCCAGCACTTAACCTTCTTGTCAAATCTAACAGTTACAAATTAACAGTTACAAAATTCAAAAGCAGAATGAATTCAGAAAACAAGAACTCACATTTTAACTAGGCCTGGGAAAAATTATTTCAGTTCAAGCAATTTAAGTGTTCAGATTTTATTCTTTTTACAAATCACAAGGAAAAGCTTCTGTGCCTAGAGTTTCAAGTTACCAACATTTTGATATTTCTTTTGCTGAAAGGGAAAGCTGATGTTTTGTGCCTAATGAAAACTGCAGCTGTATGCCTCCCGCTGAAGTCTTTTCAGGAGAGCAACATCTGCTCTTCTACTTACCCTGAGCATCCCCCAAGTCCACTAGAATCTGGGGAAGTGCTCAACTGAGAATCCTCCTTCAGTTTACTCTCTTTACAAGAGGGTAGCTAGTAAATACATAAAGCGAACTAGGAAAACACAAGGGTTTTCTTAGATCCTCCTTCCACCTCACCTTGAATGTAAGGTTTCTACAACTATAAGGTCTAGCATCTTCCTTTTCAGATGAGCCACCCAAATGTTATCTGCTCAGAGAGCTGATCTTGCCTTGAGTCTTGCCACTGAGGGAGGTGTACTGTCCAAATGTATAAATAATAGGAGGCTCAACCAACTGAAGAAGCTGCACTTCTCTTCAAATAAGATGCCTCCAATAAATAGTTGTGGCAGAATTTTTGACCAAGCCATGAAGCAGTTACACTAGGAATAATAAGGCTGCAAAAAAGTTGACCACTAAATTTTGAATAGTTAAATGACCCTTGGCTGGACAGAACTATTTTCACCTCAGAGCAGCAGGAGCAGCCATTTACATGTTGCTCAGCCAAGATAATTATTAGCACTTTTTAACATGTATATAAAAGTCTTGATAGCATCATTACCTACAGCACACAAAATAGTTGTTGGGGTAGGACCATTTTAGACAACTCCACTGTGCATCAGGTAACAGGGAGGAAAAGAAAAATGTCTAATTACACACAAGCATTACAATATACGTTAAGTTTTAACAGCATATTTTCAGAACAGTAAGGAAATACAAGTCTAAACACTATCAAACCTAACACCCCAAAATCGCACAAGGAAGGTTCAATGTGGAATTCCAGCTGATGTCAACAGGAATTTGGCTGCACATGAAGTAATCCAGTGCTTTATGCAGTTATGAGAGCTATATATGATACAACTGAGAGAAGAGTTTTTTCTCATCTTCCCACCATTTGAGATTGCAAACCTCATGATTTTAGCAGATTTAGTTCAAGAGCTCTTCATTTGGCAAGATGTATTTTAATCCCAATCAAGATCTGCAGTAGCAGACAAAAATGTACTGACTCTATATAGTGAATAGAGGCACATATGCCACTGATGATTGCAAGTATGACGGACAGTTTTTCTACAGAGCAGCTTTTTAATACCCGGTATACAATGATATTTTCTTTTTCAAATGACTATAGATTTACTTTTACTCATACATGCTAGCTTGCTTTGTAGTTCAGAAGGGCATACACGTCCTTCAATGAACATGGCCACAAATGCCAGTGATATCAAACCTGTAAATACAAAAAAAATTCGTACTTCTATTACTCTTCAGCCAGTGTTTCAAAGGACTTTATACATTTTTCAAACAAAAGAGATACTGAATTTTTCACAAATTTTGAGACTGCTAGTTAGCACACTAGTTTTCGATAAAAAATCATCATAAAATGTAGGCAACAATTGCAATACAACTGCATCATTTCTACTTCAGTGATTTTCAAAGATTAGCAGAAATGCATTATATTACATGAATTATTAGTTCTCAGACCAAACAAAGGCAGTGGTATACATTCTATTACGAAGAAAAAGGAATAAAATTAATTCTGTGGTTGGTATTTAAAAACAAGATGAGTTTCTCTACTTGGGGAAAACTGAAGGTATGCCTACTCTGAACAACAGCAGATAGTTATATTCACCTGCTAGAACATATAGAGAACTATCACAAGGATTCATAATTGTGAAGATCCTACTATCTGCAAGTCAATGGAGTTTGACAGTCTATTGGCAAAGTGCCATCCTGCTTCTGGTTTGATATTTTAACAGAGTTCAAACACTATGTGCATGTACTAGGTCAACAAATAAGTCTATTATAGGCAGTTTCTTAATGTTGCAAAGTTAATAAAAAGCAAACCCCATAGTATTATTTGCTCATCAGTAATTTATCTGAGAACCACAACACTGGTTATACATTCATTCTTGGGTCACACTGCTTTTACAGTTGCTACAGTGAAATATACTATCTCAGAATTTAAAAATCAGTGAACCGGAAATCCTGAAATATTCCCCCATGCACAAACCCTTTGTTTCAACTTATTTTAGTACATACCAGCGTTGGAGAATTTTGATCTGGCCAAAAGGATTCAGGAACAGGCCAGTGACCTATAGGAACCCCAGTTTTAGGGTTTGGTCTGACATAAATAAGTTTGTGACAGCTGTGCCAAGGCTGAGGTCCAAAGGGTCTAGATACATCCACCTGCCCATCTAGAGAAGAAAAATTCTTTGAGTCAGAGTAGTCTTAAAACTCAAAAAGAGTATTAAATATTGTGCAGAGTTTATGCCCCAAGGGAAGTTCTTCCTGCTGTTAATATTTCTAAGAGTAACAAATAATTGTCGGTAACATTTCTGCAAAAACCCAGAAATTATGACAAACCAAATGAACACTGAATGTCTACAGGATCAGAGCTAGGAAAGTCAATTACCTAGAGCCCTTCATAATAATAAGTTTCTTTCTCCTCCCTTTGTTATTCGCAGATAACCTTCAAGCCTCCATACATAAAATGTGATACACAACTGATACTGCTGGGCACTTTTTATTGCAGCAAAGTAGGATAAAAAAAACCACAGACACCTCCAAGTAACATCCCAAGAGGCACCTAACCAAGCCATTTAATACAAAAAGTTAAGGCTGTATAGTCGTATTTGCTATTTTAACTCTTAGCATGGACACTTTTCTACGTTAAACAGCAAAGGATAAGTGTGTAAACCTACGGTATTTCCATACTGAACTATTTACATTTCTAGCTGACTGAAAACTACTGCTTCATACTCATGAACCCATTTAACTATGCCTGACATGAGTAACTGTACTTAAGACAAGCCGAGTAATATAATCAAATGTAGACTTTTTAAACATTGTATAGCAACTATAGCAAGTACTTTGAGAAAGTACAACAGAATTTCAGACATAGCAGGTTCTTTTTGTTTTCCTTTTGTTTTGGCAACTATTACATTAGGTTCACTAAATTATATCAATAGCCATCCTTGCGATTTGAAATCTCAGTGTAAAAAACTTCAAGTACCATCAATTGGAGAGGGATCTGGTCCTGCTTTTTCAAAATTTATTACCACTCCACTTTGCACTTTTTGCACCAATGACTCAAGACACTGATTCAGCATTCTTGAAGAGCACACACAATATGATCGACCTAGAACAAAACAGCCAAGGTTAAGGTTGTTCAGTGTTTCTGCCCTTAATTAACTTGGATCATTCAAAACTGTTCACCCACCACACACATTGATTTATGCATGGATCACTGATTTAAATCTTCTCCTGAACACACTCTCTTTGTCTAAGCACCAAGACAGCCCAGTGAAGCAGAGTGCTACAACCACCTCATTGGAAATGTTTGGGGTTTAGCCCCTTAATGACTACTTTAACTCAAATTCTTGGTTGCATTTATGGTAAATGGGCTCCCCCTTGTGACAGGCATCAACACTTAACTGCCCATGAATTTCAATCAAAGCACTGTTAGTATAGCCTATGAGTCAGAAAAGCAGTGGAATCAAATCCCTTTGGAATGCTTTTTAAATGTCTATTTTCTATCACATCCCCTCTGGTGCATCAAAAAAATCACCAGGCTTTTAACAGGAAACGCAATCAAAAACTTGTACCGAAAAATTATAAAAATTATGTCAGAGTTCAATCTAGAATGGAATTTCTAAGGAATTAAAAATATGAATTATGATAGAGAAATAAAGTTTGCAGATTATGCATTCTACATGGCAGAAATTCTGCATGCTCTGAAGTAAAATACCAAACCAACACACTTCCTTCAGTTTTGGCTTCTTTAGATCAGAGTATGACAGGACTTCAGCAGAACTGCACTGCAGGACAGATTAAATTGATAGAATTTGTAACTGCAGTACCAAAGTGCATTAGAAAAAAATAAGTTCGCTTTAAAAGCTGGATTCACACTCTTTCAAGACAGATCATATTAAATTGCCTGTAGCTTTAATGCAGTAGATATCAGTTCTGAGGTTTAAGAAGTGACAGAAATTAAAAATGCTTATTCCACAACATGTGAAATTGGAGCTAATTAGAATTAATTTTCTTTTTCAAAAGTATCAACTTGTCTAAGGAAACAAGGGCACTAACCTCCTGTGACTTCACACATAGGTGTGATGGCAGAGTCATCTACTGGTACCCCTGTCATCTGCTCAGATTCCGGTGCTGTAATACCAGGCAAACGGAGAACCAAAGCAAATAATCTCTGATCCCATCGAAAAGGTTCCTTAGTCAACTCGCTTCCAGGTAGAGGGGAATTGAGGGGTAAATGGAGCTGAAAAGCAATTTAAATCTGTGAATATAATGCTTTCAAAAATAAAATTCAGATTACATAGTGATTGCAATTTGATCTATATAAACACTTATAATTCTCCAGATACTTGTAATTCAATTCTGGTACAACACATTACAAGCAAGCATCCATCATTTAATTAACACTTCAAACATTTCAAGGCAACATGATGCACAAAGTTATAAATCACATGGGAACAATGACTTTTTAAAACTAATATAAACTTCAGACTCAATATCTTTTTTAGAATTTCCACAGCAAGAACTGCTTCACTGCAGTGTTCTTTCATTCAAAGAATTTTCTCCAGAACAGGCCCATTCTCAGCTCAATTTGTTCCTCCATTCTTCGAGGGCAACTGAAAAGGTAATGTTCATTTAAGGTGCTTGCAGAAGAAATAACTGGGTTATAGTTGTTTAAAAATATTTAGCTGCCCGGATCAGCTACTCAGCTTCAACAAGCAAACTAATGTAGTTATGTTACAGAATCAGAAGACTGATNTTTAACTATGCCTGACATGAGTAACTGTACTTAAGACAAGCCGAGTAATATAATCAAATGTAGACTTTTTACACATTGTATAGCAACTATAGCCAGTACTTTGAGAAAGTACAACAGAATTTCAGACATAGCAGGTTCTTTTTGTTTTCCTTTTGTTTTGGCAACTATTACATTAGGTTCACTAAATTATATCAATAGCCATCCTTGCGATTTGAAATCTCAGTGTAAAAAACTTCAAGTACCATCAATTGGAGAGGGATCTGGTCCTGCTTTTTCAAAATTTATTACCACTCCACTTTGCACTTTTTGCACCAATGACTCAAGACACTGATTCAGCATTCTTGAAGAGCACACACAATATGATCGACCTAGAACAAAACAGCCAAGGTTAAGGTTGTTCAGTGTTTCTGCCCTTAATTAACTTGGATCATTCAAAACTGTTCACCCACCACACACATTGATTTATGCATGGATCACTGATTTAAATCTTCTCCTGAACACACTCTCTTTGTCTAAGCACCAAGACAGCCCAGTGAAGCAGAGTGCTACAACCACCTCATTGGAAATGTTTGGGGTTTAGCCCCTTAATGACTACTTTAACTCAAATTCTTGGTTGCATTTATGGTAAATGGGCTCCCCCTTGTGACAGGCATCAACACTTAACTGCCCATGAATTTCAATCAAAGCACTGTTAGTATAGCCTATGAGTCAGAAAAGCAGTGGAATCAAATCCCTTTGGAATGCTTTTTAAATGTCTACTTTCTATCACATCCCCTCTGGTGCATCAAAAAAATCACCAGGCTTTTAACAGGAAACGCAATCAAAAACTTGTACCGAAAAATTATAAAAATTATGTCAGAGTTCAATCTAGAATGGAATTTCTAAGGAATTAAAAATATGAATTATTATAGAGAAATCAAGTTTGCAGATTATGCATTCTACATTGCAGAAATTCTGCATGCTCTGGAAGTAAAATACCAAACCAACACACTTCCTTCAGTTTTGGCTTCTTTAGATCAGAGTATGACAGGACTTCAGCAGAACTGCACTGCAGGACAGATTAAATTGATAGAATTTGTAACTGCAGTACCAAAGTGCATTAGAAAAAAATAAGTTCGCTTAAAAAGCTGAAGATAGATTCACACTCTTTCAAGACAGATCATATTAAATTGCCTGTAGCTTTAATGCAGTAGATATCAGTTCTGAGGTTTAAGAAGTGACAGAAATTAAAAATGCTTATTCCACAACATGTGAAATTGGAGCTAATTAGAATTAATTTTCTTTTTCAAAAGTATCAACTTGTCTAAGGAAACAAGGGCACTAACCTCCTGTGACTTCACACATAGGTGTGATGGCAGAGTCATCTACTGGTACCCCTGTCATCTGCTCAGATTCCGGTGCTGTAATACCAGGCAAACGGAGAACCAAAGCAAATAATCTCTGATCCCATCGAAAAGGTTCCTTAGTCAACTCGCTTCCAGGTAGAGGGGAATTGAGGGGTAAATGGAGCTGAAAAGCAATTTAAATCTGTGAATATAATGCTTTCAAAAATAAAATTCAGATTACATAGTGATTGCAATTTGATCTATATAAACACTTATAATTCTCCAGATACTTGTAATTCAATTCTGGTACAACACATTACAAGCAAGCATCCATCATTTAATTAACACTTCAAACATTTCAAGGCAACATGATGCACAAAGTTATAAATCACATGGGAACAATGACTTTTTAAAACTAATATAAACTTCAGACTCAATATCTTTTTTAGAATTTCCACAGCAAGAACTGCTTCACTGCAGTGTTCTTTCATTCAAAGAATTTTCTCCAGAACAGGCCCATTCTCAGCTCAATTTGTTCCTCCATTCTTCGAGGGCAACTGAAAAGGTAATGTTCATTTAAGGTGCTTGCAGAAGAAATAACTGGGTTATAGTTGTTTAAAAATATTTATCTGCCCGGATCAGCTACTCAGCTTCAACAAGCAAACTAATGTAGTTATGTTACAGAATCAGAAGACTGATTCTATTGAAATTGTGTATATCCCACAACTAAACTCATGCCTGTGCTTCAAGTGAAAAGCAGAGATTAAGATTAAAATCAACACTGAAATGCAAAATTAATTCTCACTTTTAAGTAATAGATAACAATAGCCACAGCTACCCATACAAGGAAAGACTGCTTGCCATGTGTCACTGAGTTGCCTCTGTCTGAAAAGAACTATACAAGAGTTAATTCAAAATACCAAAGATACCATTCAGAGACATAATACATGCTAGCATTTTTTTGCTTTGATTCCCAGAAAAGACAGTAAGGATATTCAAATTTCAGACTGCAAGCATGCTGCACTAAAGATACAGCAATGCACAGGATATTATTATTCATTAACTGCCAGCAGCAATAGCTAGAGACTAACAGAATATATAAAATTCCCAGGGTTAGTGGTAGCTTTATAGCTAGTTAACTGAAACAAAGGGGGAAAAAATACCAATGTTTTCACTTCTAAGGGACAGCACAAGATGTTCAAAAGAATCAAGTATCTTCTGGCATCCAGACCTCAGATTAGTGAGGAAAAGAAAGCTTACTGAAAAATTCAACTGCAGAAGCCCTGAACAGATAGAGCAGACTTCAACTACAGATTTCACAAAAAATTTGATAGATCTCTGGCCAATGATACCACTGTCAGTACGAGCAAAACCTTCATTTCATCTGGTGCACTACAGCCACAAAGGGGAAAAAAAAAATTCCCCAAATCAAGGACTCAAGTGATGTAAACAGTTCCATTACCCAGCCAAATACAAGAGAAAAGCCCAATAGTCAAAGCAAACTAAACAGTTTCTCAAGCACTTTTTCACAGACAGCATTCAAAACAAATCCCAATTGTCAATCTCAACTCTGTTAGCTGTTCCAAACCTCGATGAAAATCCTCAAAAAGCACTCATAAATTGGCTTCATTCCTAGTTCACATTGGTTAGTTAAGGAGCTTGCAACAAGCCACTAAATATAGGGGTTTGTTTGCTTGTTTTAAGAGATTAACTTGACAAACTGGAAACATTGTCTATTTCTTTTTACATAATTGCAAGCATCTTGTATTGGTAAAAACACATTTGTGTCTGAAAAAATAATCAATTTATTGATACAAACTCAAAGCCAACAACAAACAGTAAACCCACTCATAACATGCGAGCAAGAATCAGAACATTTTGGACTTATCAGCACACCTGATTCTTCCTCCTGAATTTCTGCTTTCATTGATGCAAGCAGAGAGCACACATAAGGGCACTATTTTCCCCAATGTTTTGCACAAAATTGGTCAAAGGGCACTCAGCTATGTACCTCATTTAGTAATGATTCACATGCGGCTTTCACACAAACAGCCAGTAATGCCCGCCTTGCAAAGGAAAAATCAGTTAGAATAGTCACATTAGCCTAGGATCTTGACTGTAAGAGGACTCAACTGTAAGCACGACATCACCCTCACTTTGAGGCTATTAAGGAATGCCATTTACCCAACTTTCCCACGTGGATCTGACTGAAGAGCAAATTTACTAGCTCTGAAGCATACATTTCATCTGCAAAACATACCTACATAACAGTAGTGCTTTTCTTCAGGTATCATATGTAAATATACATAAAAGTGTAAATAATTATCCTATTAGACCTTGAACCAACGCTATCCTAAATCCACTCTTCTCAGTTTAATTCCAGTTAAATTTAACATCCATATTGCTGGAGAAACTACAGATCTAAGCCAGGCTTCATTCTCCACAGATATTAGTTAACTTGGTCTTCTCACCTCCAGTTACTTTTTTTTTTAACTGGTGTTGTATTATCATAGCAACTGCTACCTAATAGAAAATAAAGTGGGCCTAGAAATGTAATCTTGCATTTAATTTCTTTCCCTACAGACTTCAATATGAAAGCACACACATCTTTTCCTCTATCCTTCATGTTATCAGACTGATAGTAGCCAGACTGAACAATTTAAAGCACACAAACCCTGACATTCCCAAATGCCATTATGCTACAGTAAGAGAGCAACATGTGCCTTCTGCCACCCTTTGCTGTCTTTAAATCCAATAAAATGTTCAAAAACTAAGATGAGTTGCAGGACAGCCTGTTACTGAAGAGATCTTAAAGATGCTTGTTACTCATGAGTAGGTTTTGTTTATTCCAAGTCTTGGTTTCCACATGCATTTAAGCAATCATAATAAGCAGCACAGTAAGATCCTCAAAAAAAAAAGAGGATGCTAGAGAGCCTAGGCTGAATAAAAGCTAGATCAGCATTACAGAACTCTGTGGTGGCGTGGTAGCTGGTGAAAGAGTGCAATGCTCTTCTGGCAATGAGTGCACATCCAGGCTCATATTACAGACAGCACTAATGCTGCCTAAGCTTTAGTATCCAGGTCATTATAGGCATCTCCCTGTTAGGAAACCTCATAGAAGGTTGTTAAACTACTAGCCTATAAAAATATCCATACAGAAACAATCAACTTCAAAACAATCTTTAATAAAAAAATCTGTGTGCAAGTAATCTTCCTTGCAGGCTTTTCTGATATCCATAAAAAGACAAGACAACATTCCAAGCAAATACAACATTCCATCCTCAGGGGACTGAAGGACTAAGGATGGGCCACAAGATTCAAGGCTAGCTGAGAAAACAAGCCCTTGACAGACTGAGACACTACTTAAGAGTTAACAGCAGCATTTTTCTGTCTTTTTCAGTCAAATCATATGCAGTTATAACAAAGTCAGATTGTTCTTCCACAGGAAATGAGATCACAGAAAGACACTAGGTCAACTGACACCATGTCAACAACACAATGTACTTGGCCATTCTGATGCTAGCACTGACTTAATAGTTCCACAGAATCCACAATTCCAAGAGGTCTGGGGCTCAGGGTCAAATACTGTGATCCTGGCAACTGCTTCTACCAGGAATAACATGGATGAAGGACTATAACACACACCTAGTCACGTGCATTTCTTGCAGAATCTGTTTAGAAATTGAGAATTTTAGTTGAAAGAAATATAATTAAAAATATAACGGAGCATATACAGTTCCTGCTTACTACTGAAATTAAGCAGGATACTGACACTTGTTACAGCACTGATGCAAGATTATCAACCATGAGAACAATCAATGTGACAATATCAAACAGTTCTGGGATGAGAGGTTAAAAAAAAAATCACCAATTCCTCCTGAAAATCATTTAGAACTGCAAGATGAGAAGAATGACAACATACAGAAGCCCAGCAACATTGCTCATGCTTTTTGTTTGTATTATAATTCATCACAATGTATCAATTGGTCAATAACCCAGTTTCAGTCTTGCAAGAAGTTTAATGCTTGCTCTGAAGACAGAAGCTACGTAGAGAGAAGACAAAGGGAGATAACCCAGCAGCTGTGGAACAGAAGTATGACATTTTCTGTCATAATATAAAGAGGAATAAGAAATACCCTCAAGCAATTGAACACTTGCTAAAGGGAAAATCAGGAAACAGCCTAAGAATAGATTTGAGGGACCAGGCCAGAAGTGAAAGCCACCCCCTGTGATGAGTCCATAGGATGAGACCAATCATTTATGATGGTATTCCAACAGTACAAGCCCATCCCTTCCTCAAATTATGACCGGGACACACAAATCCAAGGACCAGTCTGGGCAATATGCCATGCTGAACATGGAACTGATGCTGGCATACTTCAGGACATCAGCACTGGTGTGTTACAAGTCAATGCCAGAAGGCACAGGACTGAAAATCCTAGTAACATGTGCTGGTAGAAATATAATTGCATAGACTACATTTCCATCTTCAGTCTGAGGAACCACAACTGTCAGAGACAAGGTGGTGCTGAACAAGTAAGGCTCTTTATCTGCGAAACTCATTAAATTCCACAAAGCAAGAGGACATCTGAAGAATTCAGTAAGAGCTCTAAACAGGCTTCAAGTTTGCTTCACACTAGGGCAAATGACAGTGTTCCCAAAGTGATAAAGCTGATTTCATTGGTAAGAATGCAAACATCCATCTGAATGACAAAGCTTTGAAAAAAGTTGCCTCCAGGTTCCATGCTGGCTTCACAGGCTTTCCAAAAGCAAAGTTCTGTCATTTCTCTTGTATATAAGCTTTAAAAGAACTAAAAATACGCTGCCTTAGTCTATGATAGGAACTTTACACAGGGAGTAAAAACAGTGTTGATACAGCCAGTGGGACACCAACTTCCAACACCAACTCTGAAAAGCCTCTCCTAAGTCAAACTCAAAGAACAAACAGACATTTTAAAGTGACCAAAAAGCTTTGTTATTGAACAGAAAAGCAACAATGAACTTCCGTTATATCCAGGGTGTAGTTACTGTATTAATTCTGTTTCCTTTCTGGTTGTCCAACTTGAGAGGTAACTGTAAAGGATGCTCAAAGTACAGCAAAAAAAAATTCTGATCAATAAGACACATGTTGACAAAAGCAAAAGATCATCCCCAAAAGACATAAGCACCCTTGGAAGCTTTGTTCCCCTGCTCTTTGATAACATTAAGGATGTTCCTGCTTATACAGCTACAGCAAAAAAGAAAAATAAAACACATCCATTGCTAGGTATGAAATACATCCCCTGTAAATGCATATGGAAGAGCACTCAAATTTTTATTTTGTCTTGCAGGAAGAACAGTGGTCATTTTCAGTTCCTCCAGAAGGCAATGCCTTTAAATTTTCTCACTTAGCAAGAAATCATTACTTTGCCATCACTAACAAAGCAGATTCTGCATCTCTAGAATCTAGTTAAAATCATCAAATCATAAGTGCTGAATTTGACCCAATGTCACGATCATGACACTAAAACTCTGGGCACAGTGCACACTTACTGCAGCACCACTCATGAGCCGAGCCTAAATTGAATAGATTAAATCAGCCATCAGAAAATCCATTTTCTCAACATAAGTTACAACAATTTGGAGATGAGAATGTGTGACAAATTGGTTGTCTAACAATGTAAGTATTTCCTTGTTAAGACTAAGATGAAAAAGCTGTACCCACATTTGAAGGAAAAGGAACAAAAAATTTGCTGGCTATAAAAAAATCTTGATTCTTGCTGTAAGAAAAAGAGCTCAAGAAAAAAGGAAATGTAATGTAGAATCATGGAACTGGGTATATTATAAAGGACACATGAAGGCTGTACAATTCAGAGCCTGTTAGCTCAGGGCCTCGCATGACTCAGTTTTGACCCTTGCCAATAACAGATCTCACAACCACTAGAAAATCCATGCCAGGCTTCAATCACCCACCATTCATTTTCTTGATATCCAAAATTCAAGGTATAATTTGCAGCTGTTGCTTCTCATTTCAGCCCTGTGCACCTCCAAAAGAGTCAAGCTCCTTCTTCCATTAAGCTCTTGTAGACTATAGTAAAGATGTCCGACTTCATAGGCTTCTCTTCTAAAGACTGAACAAAACCACTAGCCATAAGTCATTTGCTTCACCCTCTAAGTACCTTGGTGCCCTCACTCCAGGACATCAACATCAGAATTTACAAGCTGGTCATCTGACAGCTTTTCCCTCTAAGTAAGAAAGGATTTATACAGCTAAGCGATTACACAATTAGCTCTTAAAAAACCAAAACTATGGCCTACTGCTAACAGAACTGCATGTTTAGAGGGCTCCAAAAGTGTCACACTACCCATTGTTTAATTAACACTGAACTCACTAACAATCACTGCAAATATGAGGCTGCTATTCTACACTATTTTGGACCACACCCAATCAATCACTGTTTTAAGCTGGAAATAGTTTAAAGGGTATAAAAAATTATGAAAATGAGGTTTTATACAGGCAACTACTTGATATCATGGATCCAGGCATTTCCTTTCAGTTATTGGCTACGGCTATTTGCTAGCAGTCCACTGAATTTTTAAGTCAGATACATAACAAAAACTCATCCAAACACTTTCCATACAGACTTCTGTAAGTGCCATTTGAATGCCATATAAGAGAGTATCAGCAGAAATTCAAGTAACTAATGAACAGCAATGTATGATAAGTTAATCTGTACAGCCAAATGCTTACCTTCAGCTTCAGGACAGACATTTAACTACAAAGCTTTTCCCTGAAAAATGGAATGAGCTTAGGGATTTTTTGTTATTTGGTTTCTTTACTACTGCACAGAATCACACAGAGCTGGTCAGACAAACCCTATCCCTAGTGACCTCTTCCACCTTCTTAAGGACAAATTCAAAATGGCCAGTACATTAAAACAGTTCAGTGCCTCAGCATATGCTACAGCTCTGACTTTGCCAGAAGTCTCAGCAGGTATTCTAGTATACTGAAAGCTTGTGTTTTAAACTGCTCTACAGATTTAATTTGAAATACATTTCTTCAGCCCTCATCTTGGACTGTAAATACACTACCAATTTTATTATAATCACTTTAAGAGCCCAGTGTGAAAGATGCATTTCATCTCTTCCCTAGTGGCCACATCCTTCGGGACATCACCCCATTAATTGGGGCCTATATGTAAAGAACTTATAACTAGACCAGTTAAAAACAAATGGTTTAAAGAAATCAATTTCTTCCGCTAACTTCTGAAAAGCTATGAACTCTCTGGACAGAAATAGTGAACTGAGTCTACCAAAGAGCTGTACTACACAATTCTGTGGCGTGATAAAGAAAAAAGGCTATTCAGATTTTTGTAGTACTATCACATTAAGAAAAAAGCATCTAAGTTTAAGCTATTAAAGAACAAACTTATGAGTCATTTATGCTTCTACTGCAAACAGTATTCTAACACAATGCATAGTGCACATCATTGTAAATAAGACTCACATCCTACCTCTTCTTGTATCCCACTGGTAGTAGTTAATTTACTTCCATCAGTAACTGTTATAATTATTGCTGGCTCCAGAAAAAAAGGGTTCCGTCCCTAAGGGGAAAGAAAAAGTAATTTCATTTAAAATCCTGTGTTTCTGTTCATTCATTAAACAGCCATTGATAGGAAGCAACAAAACTATGAGTAAGATTCTTACATACTATGTAGTACAGTGCTATGGGTTTCTGGGTCTTTTTTTTGCAGTTAGGCCATGTAAAGCTAGACACTTCATATATGCATTCAATAAGTATATGCATAAACATGGCAAAAATGCTTAACAGTAAGACCTCAAGAACAACATGTATTGCAGTATTCCGACAAACAAGCAACTGTTTAGAGGAGCAACTGTCTCTTCAAACCCAAGATACTTCCAACTCCCCTTATTCTAGGATTGATTGTATGCATGATTTAATTGCTAAAGGGAAGATTAGGAAAGGGCTAAGAGCAAATGAGGAATCACGCCAGAAGTGAAAGCCACTCCCACTAAACTGTGACCAACTACAGCATTTACATAGTACATCGTGATCATGATACCTGGGTGAAGATCTAATACTATGTATTACAGAAAACTGACGTGAATACCAACAGTTACATTTTGAATAAGGCAGTTCAACCACGCATGCAAGACTTCAGAAAACAATACTTGAAAAAACCAGATGAACTTTCTAAATAAATCATTTCAAAAAACCATACACAGGGTAAGGCATTCTGTGATTCCACCACAATGCTCAACTAGTTTAGCTGTAACAAAAAGATTAATTTCTTATTATCGCTTCCTGTTCCTACTACTAGGAATCATCTATTCCAAAGTAGTCCATGCACATGTCAACTCTAAGCCTATGTAGCACATTCCATTAGCCAAGGTTAAAGACAGTGTGGATAAAAGCCAACAAGTTTTTAAGTGGGTCCTACTCTGCTTCTCTTACCAAGCTTAAGTCCTTGTTTTTCTTCAGGAAAAACATGAATCAGGAAACTGAAGAAAAATACAGCCAGATCCACATCTAGTTCTGCTTTAAAACACAAACTATCTTATGAATGCTTATAGTTTATTCTAAAAATATGGAGAGTGAACTAATAGGTCTTAAGAAAGACCTTCAAAATACCTTTTTTTTTTAGAACCCATTTAGTATCTTTATATCATCTGCTGACTGCAGGCTTAGAACATTTATCACCTAACAATTTTAAATATATTTGGTCAAGGGTGTCCAGTTTGAAGTGGCAACACCACATTTACAGCGATCAATTTGCTATATATGCCAAGAGGAAAAATTAAGAGGTTATTAGCTCAACATTTTCTCAAGCCCTCATGAAAACTAACACTTTCTTTTAAAATAGTATTACTACAGACAGAAAATATGCAAAAATTAAGTTAAACAGTGAAGATCAATCTCTCCTACAATAGCTAAGCTAGTTCATAATCCAATTTAAAGCATTACTCAAAAGAATTTAAGGACTCTCAAAATACACTCAAATTAAAATAATTTCCTAAGACTACTTAGCCCTATTTAATTCTGAAGAACAGTTATGGTATATTATTCTGCCAACTAGCAGGTTACCACAACCATAAAGTACCAGCTGGAAGTTAATTATGTTGCACTGAAATAATATTGAAAGTAGGGTTTCTAACTAGAGGAAAAGGATATTGTTCTCATGAATAATGAACATGAAAATACTTTAAGCCTTTTGATAATAAATTATTGCAAAAAAATTGACAATTGATAAAAATAAGATTTTAGGTTTCAAATGAAATAAGCAATGGTCTTTAGGTCAATATTCCGTCCAAGCTGAAATAAGTACTAAAAATCTAGCTTCTGACATCTGTTATCCAGGCATCATCATCATAAAAACTTGTGTACCTCAACTATAATCTTCCTCAATTTCACTCATCTAAAATTTAAGACTTTAAATTTAACACTAGGCTCAGGATGATTATGAAGTTATAAGGAAGGAAACGAGATTCTAAGCTTGAGCACTCCAGGGAAAAGTGTCTGAGAAATGACTCATCCTCAGTCTAATAATTCCACAAGCACTTTACCTATGCAATGGGTGATCTTCAATATAAAGTCAAGAATCAACTCATACCAATACATTGACAAAAAAAAAATCTCTTTACCAGAAAAACAACAACTCTTACTTGCAACCAGAGTAAAAATTGATTTGAGAATCTCTGACCCCAAAGACAAAGTAACAAATTTCCACCTATCATCTGTTTAAGGGGAAGTTTCCCTTTGACATCTCTTCTTCACTAGCTACATGTGAAAATACAGCAATCTTGAGTTCAATAGTTATAAATATTATCATGTCAGAAAAGAATTTATGGAATCAAGTCACAGATTACATAATTCACCACTGAACTATCCAAAAAAGTGAACAGAGCCAAGTTTTCACTTACTTGCACTTAGGTCACAGCTCCATGCAATTTAGAAACATGAAATGAGAATCCATGTTCCACCTAGTGGAGCTGAGACATAATCAGAATATATCAAGGAAGAATTTCAGATAAAGCATCTATTATGAAGGCTTACCAATTTTGACTAAAAATCCCCATGCGAGTTCTTAAAGAACACCACTGACTCTTCTGACCTTACTCCTCACCCCAGCTACATGAAGGCATATAAAGCCACTATTAAGTCAAGTATCCTCCCAAAAGCCCCTCTTATTAAAACTCAAGATGTTTTAGTAAACCTGACAAAATGACATTTCAGAAGACTTACACTCACCAGTTTTTAAAAATAAGCTGCAGCAGGTTTTTTCCATTACTGTTCCAGAATTTTATTTCAATCAACATATTTGCTGTTGTTCTTTTAGAACTGTACTATTAAAATAAAACACTATGAATTTACAAATTTTGGAAATACTATATTCTTCAAAATACTTAGCAGCACCATTGACTGCAAATGCATATGAAATCAATTCAGCACAGCTCAACTATTTTGGTTACACAGTGAAACAGTGACAGGGCATACATTTCCAGCTCTTTGGCAGCTTACAGGTATGTTGAAACGCACTGGAAATCAACTCAGCATACCAAGGTGTAAATAAGCAGCCTGTTTACAACTTATTCTGACAACTAATCATCATGAGGTTTGGTTCCTTTCAAAAGCAAAAATAATCCAGCAGCTAATTTTAGTATCTTACATTCCCACATAGGAAAGTCAAAGATAGAAAGTGTGAAATCCTGAGTTCTTGAAGTAACTAGGGGAAAGATCAACTCTGCCTCAGTGCCAATATACTGCAAAACATAAGGGCATTGATCGCAGTTTTAGCTAGCATTATATAGGCCTATTTTAACAAGCGTACGAGCAAAGACACTTCTGTTCTTGTGTTATCTGCTTTCAAACAGGTTATAACCACTGACAGTCAATTAACATTTTGAAGTGCAGAAACTTAACTACTATATTTAAACTGTGGCAGTTTGAGTCCCAATCTACTACTCAGGCTACAGTAAACTGAGAAGTACTTTCAAGTTGCATTTTAAACATTTTTTAAACACATTGCTTATAAACAAGTATTCTGGAAAACAAATATTACTTACTTTCCTAGCTGAAAATTCAACCACAAACAGCTCCCACGGGGACTTGAGCTAATTGTGTCATGTAGGCAAACTGGCTCATTTGGTATCCCTTTCAGTCCAAAGAGCTGTTACAGTCATCAGCCCACAAATTCTTTTCAATAATAATCTTTTCCCTCTGAAGGTTCCTAGCAGTGATGAAAACAGTACTAAGGGAGAAGCACCTAAAGTTTTAACAGCTGATCATCCTGTTCAACTATCAAGTGCTGGAAGTGGTACAAGAGGCCATTCATTCACCTACAACCTGTGTTTTCAAGGGCAGATATGCCCCAAAGAGACAAAATACCCCACACAATTCTTTTTATAAGAAAGATATTTAAAATTCAGCATCAACACGAGGCCAATCTTTCAAACTTGCTAAGCTAAAACAGAATAAGTAAGAGATTCAAAGCCAGAAAACTTATCTGTTACACAACACATTCCTTTGAACAATTTGACAGCTTTACAACTATTTCTTCCAAATGACAGAGCAACTCAGTTACATTGGTTGCCATTTATTCACTCTCCAGCTGAAGTAGTTCTTGTGCTCAAATACAAAACAAATGGAACTGAGAGCACCACTGAGCTCCGCACCGTCCACATGGGGTCACAGCAAGAAGCACGGTCAGCTCACATGATGCTCTCAGAGGGAATCTCAAATCAAGCCAGAAACATATGAAATTATCAAGCCACACTGTGGTCTGGTTAAGACTTTCAAAACTAAGAATTCACTTTCATAGTCAAATAAGCTTAGCCACCAGTTTCAGCATGACTCAGTATGTTCATGGATTACCTTGTTTTCCCCCCCATCTTCAAAGCGTACAAGTGAAGCAATTCAAGAGTTATTGTGACCTTTAGATGTGCAAGTACACGATATTACACATGCATCTAGAGCACTTGATTTGAAACTACTGTTACCTCAAAGCACAAATGTAGATATTAATTTCAGTCAGAGGAGTTGAAATACTTGAGAAATGGCTGAGGTAGAAACATGACCAAACAATGCCAAGTCAGAAAAAAATTACATATTCAACAAGCTACTACTAAAAGAAAGAAGTATTTAGTAGTTAGTACAAAAGCCTCATGCCCAAGAAAGGCTGAAAGTCAAAAATAAATGCAATCTGATATACAGAGCATATATAGCAGAACACATGACTAATCCCTGGGAAAAGACTCATTTTCAGATCACAATCAAATGTCTAAAAGGTACACTACTAGTAAATCATAAAATCTAACAAGATTTGTACGGCACATCCATATTATATCAGCAGAGCCTTTTCATTTGTAGAAGTATCAGCCCTACTGCCAGTAAAGTTAGTCATCTGATCAGGAAATACAGAAGTGCACTATTAGTCTTTTCAATTCAATGAGGTTTCTTTAGAATTTAAAAGGTCAAGATTACTATAAATGCTCATGAGAATCTGAGCAACCATTGTTCAAAATTAGTTTAAAAACAAACCTAGAAGTCAGACTAACAGTAAAACTCTCAGCTTTAAAGACATTTTCTTTAAAGAGATAACAGCTTAATAAACACCAAAACATTGATCATTAACTGAAGTAAACTAAAAAAGATCATCCAAATCCATCATAGTTTTCATTTAAGTTTTGTATCTTAGGACATTCAGTTACACTTTAGGAAAGTCATTAAATTTCTAAAACATTCATTTAACGTTTATTAGAGACTTTCCACATTATTGCTCTATTTGGAACAGTATCCGTCAAGTACAGAGGTATGTAACAGCTGCTCTATGCTCTGATAACCAGCTACACAAGGACAGTAGCAACTTGTGCAACTTCTTGTCCCACCAACATTTTCGGCAACTCTATTTTCTATTGTGCCTGCAGAACTAAGGAATACCATTGTGAATACCTACAGAATCACTTTCATGCTTTCACTTTATTTGCAAGTCACAAGCACAGTTGTGTACACTGCCATCACAGCAGTACTTTAATGAATTCATCATAATCAATATTAACTCCTTAAAAACACAACCTCAAGATTTTTTTCAAATGTAGGTAAACATGCACCATAATCATGCACATAAATGTACACACTAGAGCACTTGGGAATGAACACACTACTTCAACAGATCAGTAAATTTGTTCCTACTAATAGTTAAGCAAACTGTCTCTAAACAGAAGCTTTCCTAGATAAAGCTGTGCTGCATATAACCTAATTAATATTTAGTACAAACAGTATGAAACTCTGATCTACCAGAACAGAAGGAATAACACACCGGGGCAGAGTAGGAGGAAAAGCAAGAAAAGCAGTTGTGTTCTACAAGACTGTTTGCTTTCATAAATCTGACTTCTCGCAGGATGTCACAAGAGGTTCACATACCTCTGGACAGACAGAAGTACAGCACCTTTGAACTGCATCATGGTTTTTATCCAAGTGACTGAGCCTGCATGATAGGAACAGCTTTGAAACCCTGTTTGTTATGGCTGGTTTAGAATAGAATCACAGATTCATAGAATCACCAGGTTGGAAGAGACCCATCGGATCATTGAGTCCAACCATTCCTATCAAACACTAAACCATGCCCCTCAGCACCTTGTCCACCCAGGCCTTAAACACCTCCAGGGAGGGTGAATCAACCACCTCCCTGCGTAGCCTGTTCCAATGCCCAATGACCCCTTCTGTGAAAAACTTTATCCTAATGTCTAGCCTAAATGAATAGAAACCATAGAAACAAGAACACAAGCGTCAGAGTTCTGTGATTTCAACCTGAATTAGCAGGACCTGAAGAACATACTGGAACTATATACAGGACTAAGATCCCTAACAAGCCAGGCTTCATACAGAAAGTTGCTTTGTTTTGCTGTCTGTAGGACTGTTATATTCCCTTGATACCATTGATTACTCAGATAATGCAATTTTGCAGTGGTAGCAATTCCACCTTACTAATAGATGATCAGGTTATTTCTAGAGCAGGTTTATTTCAAGATCACTTTCAGAAGCCTCAGAATAAAGTTCAATTAAAGCTATGCTATCCAGTTTTGAGTTTTACACAGCTTAAGTGTTTCTAAGGCTGTTATGAAGCTTTCAAGCCATAGAAGAATTTTTAATATAAACCAGAAATTTGCCATTAATCAGACATCAGGGGAAAGAGGGACACCAGATGGGTCACAGATTGGAATCTTATGAGATAACCTAATGAAACATTATTCCAGCAATTACACTATCTCCAGGAAAAAATGCAGTGTTCTTCTGAAAGGACTGCAGGACAGCAGGGGGATTCTTACTATTAATTCCAGTAAACAAGATCCTGCAGTACTGACATAGATTCTCTATCCTAACAGTGAAACCTCTTAGCTCTCCCTGTAGTATCCAAGATGGACTTACTTTCTACCTCCCTTTCATGCAAGTCAGGTGGGAATACTACCTCGCCTGCAAAGACAGGTTTCAGGAATAATACAGGTAAATTAATCACCTGTTAAAAGTAATTTGAGGGAGTCCTTTACTACACCAAAAAGAAGGAAGCTCTGCATCTTAAGGGGAAAATGACTGTTACCAGAAAAGCTTGTGACAATAACAGGTTTTAGAAGGTTGAAGTCTATTCCCCCATAGTCCCAAGAAACAAAGACTGAGTTCCTCTGTATATGAAACAATATGCACAAGGGGAGACAGAGGGGATAAAACCACCAAATCACTTCAACTGAGGGATAAGGGAAAGAAACAGGCTTGACAAATGCCAAAGGAGTCTTGACTGAACCCATGACAACTATGTACTATGAAAATGCTAACTCTCAACACCACCACTGACTCTGACAGATAAGGATTATATGGGTTTTGCTGTAGTTTCACCCACATAAAAAGGATTTTTACAAATTGAAGTTTGGCTGAAATAGCTTATCAGAGAACACCTCATCTACGCAACATATTTTTACTTTGCAATTGGAAGACCAGCCAGCAGAGGGGGCACAAGTTAATAAAATCTACCACTGTATGAGGTAATCGAGTAACAAGATAAACTAAGACTTGCTCAGTTTGAATACTAACTCAAAACACACAAACAGGGAAATACTTTTCTAACGCTATATATACCTAAAAAACAAAAATCACTCTATAAGTACAAATAAGTAGTAATCGGTCACTGAATCCTAATCTTGATTAAAACAGTGAGTTCATGGTTTCTGACACCAGGGACAGCATATACTATCATTTCAGTTCCTTTTTTGCAGCATGCTGTCCAGCTTTTAGAAGGTTCAGCCACATACATTCAACTGTATTGCACACATACCCTTCTCTGCTGAAGCTAAAAAATAGTTTAACTCAAATTAATTTGTCTTTAGTAGAAGACCTTAAAAACAAGATGTTTAATGAAGGTCACTAGAATTCATCAAGGTCTGTAGTCCTGTTTCCATTAGCTCACCACCCTTTCCCTCAACTTTCAAGCAGTCATGATTGCACCCATTCACACTCTGAAAGTCAGGGTATCAATGGCAACAACTTTGCAATAAGGATGGCTACCACAAAAGACCTTTCTTCCATTAGGTGAGGAGATTCCAAAACCTAAATTCAGCCATGTACAGCTGTCGTTCCCTCTGGGCTACAGCAAGGTTATTGTAGGCAACATAATTTTTCATGTCCTACACAACTCTTTAGTTAACTATATTATAAATACCTAAGAGTTATTACCATGCCCAAGATGTGCACTAATCAGTTTCTTATTTGGAATGCCTATGGAGGATTACAATGTAGTTACATGGGTTTTGCTTCATCCCTTACTGGCATTACAGATTAGCAGTAGATAAAATTATTTTTGCACAGGTCGTTAGGACACTGATTGGTGGTATGATCAAAGCTTTCAGTCACAGTGATGTGCGACAGCCGACTTTTCCTAAAGGTAAGCCAGAAATAAAACTCCTCAGCACACCAGTTGGAGAATATAAGAATTAAGTGAGCATTCTTAAAACAGTCACTGCTCCCATAACATAGCCTGCATTAGTTCCATTTGAGCAGAGGAAATTTTAAGTATTTAGGCAAATAAATGGGATGAAAAAAAGGTTATTTGCTCAGTTTTTATTCCTAAACATTTTCCTAAAAAGCCTTCTTTAAAAAAAACATTTATGGTTTCAATTAACTACTGAAGCTCCAAACATAAGTCACCTTACACTTATCCTGCCCAGTATGAAAGCCTTAAAAGCAAAAAAATCAGATTTGATCAAATATCACTTCTATGATGAAAAATATTATAGAGAGTTATCTGAATTTCACAAGGAAGAGACACAAACCCCTTTGCTCCCCCCTCAAAAAGAAAATCATAGAAACATATTTAAGCATATCAGCTGCTTGCTTTGCCTTAGCTTGCAAGTTTGTGATCTGCAGGTGATATAAGAAGTAGTAACTATTACAAAAAGATGAATATTTTGATTTAAGCTAATGTAAAGTTTCTTCTAAGCAGTTGTGCCTAACTTTCAAAAAAGCCACAATGTCCATCTGACAGCATGTTTTCTTAAAAAAACAGTGTTTTTCCCAGAAACTGTTCATTCTTCAAAGATAACACCTTGTATTCAGTATGATCTGTGCTGAACAGATGTGTCGTCATCTGTTATCACCTCCATCTGGAGTTTCTCCATATCTTAAAAGGCAAGGTCTAGCAGAGAGCTGGAGCCAGCTTCAAATCAGCAAGAGTTTTGACTACTGCAAAGTTTCACAGCATTAAAAAAAGTACTGGAAAATGACAGAATATGCATAAGATTTCTAGAAAATTGTAGACATGTGAATGTAAGTGGGAAACATTCTGTAACCAGCTTTTGTCTCATTGCACGTGATTGACAGAGATGGCTCCTGCATGTTTCCCAGGCCTGATAGAGGCCTTGCTTTCCAAAACTCAGAGTTTTATTTGCCAGCATTTTCAGTATCTCAGGCAATGATTTCATTGCACACCCATCTTGAGATGTGCAACAAATTCTCTGTACTTAATACCATTTTTATAGGTGCTCATAACTTTACACATTCCAATTTCCAAGTCTAACACCAAATGTACTGCTTAGACTTTCTAATTGTGCGACTTCAGTCATTTTGGGATTCTACTCAAGAAATTTGTGCTAAGAACAAAGCCAAAACAGCAAGAAAATAAAAAGGCAACTCAAAGTAGCCTGAAAAGAGGATTCAATGCTATTAATTATAATTTTGGAATATAAAATCTCTATATTGAATAGTGCACATGAAAACAGAAGGGATGTGCATGAAGGAAAGATTTTTAGACTATGCTCATAGTTAACAATAAAGGAATGATCACATGGTAGGATTTACTATGATATCAAATTTATAATCTCAAGATAAATTGATATTTTCATCTGCTTAGATCAGAGTTCCCAAGACTACTAAGTCAGAGTTTCAAGAATGCCAGGTTAGTATAAAGATTTGTCCTGTTTCTTTCATCTACTAACAAATTTAACTGAGTTCTAAGTAACATATTATCTAAGTGGTAACTACTTGATTAATTTCTAAGTGCTGCAGTTACATGATGTCCTTTAAGTTTCAAAAACAATTCAGTCCTTGTATCTTTCACTATTATGTGACATTCTAAAAATAAAAAACCCCCATAGAATGGACTTTACATATAGTGAATTCAGCAAGTAACTAAATAGTAAAGAACAACATTGAAATTAAGAACAAAATGCCACTAACATACAGAACACATAAGCACTGATAGGACAGAAAGGTCTTCGCTTTTGAGGATTATCATGCGAGTTTTCTATACATTAAATTAACTGAAACACATAAGCAGCAAAGCACTCATACCTTAGTTTTGAGGTCACACAAACAGTGACTTAAAAAAAGATATGCCTTATCAGTTAGTTACAAATCAGTAAATGTAGCACTATTGGAATCGCCTGAAAGTGTATCAGTTACCAACAAATCCTAGTGGTTTCTGAAGTTATTTGACTGAAAATAGTAAATGCAAGCTGCTAAAAATACATTATATTTCACTTTTTATAAATTAAGAAAAAAAGCAGAAATAACCATACATACCAAACAACTTTTGATGTCAGACTCAAAGAATCCAGGTTTAGCAATTATTTTGGTCATACTTCCTAAAAATACTTCTGAATGTTGTCTTCCGACAGCTCCTGTATCAAATCCCTAATTACTCCAGCCTCTCACCTTCACAGCAATGACTTCACATAGCTAGTCCTGGCTCAGCCCAGGCCTCTGCTCTCCGCATACAGGAGAAGGGCAATAAATTCCATAGTTGTTAGCCAAGTGAGTAAACACCAAAAAACACCCTCAGATAAGATGAAAAGCCAAAGAGTTGTATACAGAACTATTTGTACCTTTTGGGGGGATATCAGTCCAGAGTACTGACAAGCTGACTGAGACTAGCTTACTGATGCATGAAGGTAGGGCAACTCTGTCCCAAGATTGCCTTGTTAAGTCCCTCCCAGGCAGGAGCAACTTAGGTGTTTTAAAACAGATTCTGATCCACTACAGTCCACAGTCCAGCTTATTAGGGATTTGAATCAATCACTAATTTATTCTACTACATGAAATCACAATCACAACAATTTTGGCACAAATAGGAGCACACAAGAGGTTATCAGTTCAGGAGAAGAGCAGGCAGCCAGGCTGAGTATGTCTTACAGTGATGCATACAATCAAGTCAGCTTGCTGGGATTCAAACTCTTAGGGGGAGGCACGTGGGTGAAAGATGGCCACTTTTCACTCATTCTATATGCTGAGCAACAAAAAAGAATATTAATGCCCTACATGTACTCCAATGAGAAATATTCTGGATTTGTTAAGTTTCATAGAATCATAGGTTCCACTAGGTTGGAAGAGACCCACCGGATCATCAAGTCCAACCATTCCTATCAATCACTAAACCATGTCCCTCAGGACCTTGTCCACCTGTGCCTTAAACACCTCCAGGGAAGGTGAATCAACCACCTCCCTGGGCAGCCTGTTCCAATGCCCAATGACCCTTTCTGTGAAAAACTTCCTCCTAATGTCTAGCCTAAATCTCCCCTGGTGGAGCTTGAGGCCATTCCCTCTTGTCCTGTTCCCTGTCACTTGGGAGGNTCAGTCAGCTGTCGACCAACATCCCCAGGTCCCTCTCCTCCTGGCAGTTTTCTAGAGAGACGTCTCCTAGTCTGTAGCTCTACATAGGGTTGTTGTGCCCCAAGTGCAGGACCCGGCATTTGGCCTTGTTAGACCTCATGCCATTGGACTCTGCCCAGCGGTCCAGCCTGTTCAGATCCCTTTGCAGAGCCTCCATACCCTCCAGCAGATTGACACTTGCACTCAGCTTAGTGTCATCTGCAAACTTGCTAAGGGTGCACTCAATGTCAAAGAGAGACTGACGAAATGAACAGTGTATTCAGATAACTTATCCTCAAACATTATTATTGGATGATATCAGATTAACACCCTACTCTCCACAAGCAGCAGCAGTTACACATAGACAGAAAAACCCCATAAATTAAAGAAATTGAGTGGCTACACTGAGCAGAAACCAAATGCAATTATTCAGGAAAAAGTTTCCTAGCCAAGTCAACAACAGGACATTAAGCATTGCTTTCAAAAACCATGCTTGAATCACTGTCAAACTCCCACACTAGACAACTCCACTGCATTGGAGATCCTCCTAGAACAGTCTTCTAAAGACTTTTCAATATTAAAGCCATGAAACTATGCTAGATACAATCAACGCTTCCACTGTTCTAGTTATCTACCATTGCAGTGCTGCAAGATCCACAATTACCACCTATATTTAAATAGAGTACAATCAGATCTTGACAGACCCTCTTGTCCTCTCATACAAGCAGAAATCTTACCTATCAGGTGTCCCAATCACAGTCATTCAACATTCCAGACTAAGGTTAGCATATTTTGCAGCCAGCAACTTCTCACCTGCCTATTTTAATTCAGTTGTAGGCGCTAACCTAGTTTCCCCATTGGAAAAATTCAGGCTTAAATGTATAGTGGACTGTAGATTTATGTAAGCAAGGGCAATTCAATTAACTGAGACATGAACACCTGATATTCTTTGCAGACACAGAATTGTAGCACAGGACTATCTCAAATCTCTGATGGCTTATGGACTAGTCTACTTTAAAAAAGTCAGTCAAGGATCTTGTAATACATATGAAAGATTTATCCTAAATATACATATAACCACTATCTCCTATCTGAAGTATTTTTCTTTAAGTTAGGCTGGTCTACACTTCCAACAATCAAAATTAGAATCATAATTTGCTAAGAGTTCCATACTAGCTAGATGCTGACACTCATTAATTACATGGAACTCCAATCTATTGCATAAACAATTTGAAAAAAGGTCAGACAATGTGATGCTAAAAATCACTACATGAAGTGGTAACATTAATACATTCGCTAAGTAAGACTGCAATAGACTAAATTGTTAAAGGTACATAATGTACCACAAACAAAAAGCAACAACATCAGGCAAGATGCTCAAGCAACACAGTTTCAGCTATGCCACAGCTGAATTGAAATTCAGACACAAATAACAGCTCTTCCCTTGAAGCTTGAGAGATATGGACCATCTACAGCAGAAATCCAAGACTGAATGAAACTACTCAGTAAAAGTGAAAGCAAGCTTAAAAAGAACAAACAAACACCGAGACAGGAAAAAACACTAGTGCTTCACAATTTAACCAAACTCCTGGCTCTGTATCTACACGTACTTGCTTTGGCTCCCTGACAACTGGCTGTGATGAAGCACAAATACATTTCAAAACAAGAATCCCTCAACTATGGGACACACATCTTTAAGCATCAAATAACATGCTAGCATATAGGAGTGTATGACTTGATGCAAATTAACTGTTCCAAATAGGAAGTCAAGCCAAGAGACAAAATTTTAGTTCTCCTAACTGTCCTCAGACTTTCTTTGATGACATTTTAGCAAATCCAAGATTATCAGCCAGGGACCAACATCTGTATCATCTGCATAAGCTTTGGCAGCATGACTGCGCTCACCAAAGCCACAATGAATACATTATGGCAGTGCCCCTCCCAAATAAATATGAAGCATTTTGGATTCAAAGTGGTCAAAGTATATTTGATATTCAGAACATGAGGAAATATCTCACTTTCTTATAAGATAGAGAACATTTTCATTATAAGAAAAAAGAAGTACTTTGTGTAAGTTTGATTTAACTTTCAAATCCTTCTTTAAAAATACACTGGATTAGAACTAGACAAGTGACTTTAAGAACACCTATGTTTGATGTGATTATTGAGACTTTCAGTGAGTTCTGTTGCTCTGGGAAAACTGAAAGACACAGTTCCACCTCAATGTTACAACACAATTGCTACAATGCCTGCCACAGCTCTCACTAAAGGATACTACAAAACAAAACTAAAAATTACAAACATTTCAAGAGTGGACAAGATGGCATGTTTAAAGGCCACAACATAAAAAGTATAAATTGGAAACAATATGCTTAGTTTTATCATATAGGTCAGAAGAACTGGCTTTTAACATTACTTCACATACAGATCTTTGACATTAACAGGCATACAGGTTTACATCAAAGTAATTTGTGTTCCACAGAAAGCTGGAGACCAATGCATCTTTTCATATATGTATTTCTGCCATTACAATGCTTAAGCTTGCTATGCTGTTTTCTATTCTCTGAAATTCTCTCATTTGGTTTTGCTGGGTGAGGTGTGGTTAAAGAGAGAATGGGAGCTATTCCAGAAGCACAAGCCTCTACCTCTACCAACATGAGAAGCAAAGTGCCTATGCAACCAGGCCAGCATGACAAAGCAGGAAACACTAACCTCAACTTTGGTTCCAAATTTGGATGTACAAAACACAGGCCATTCCAGAGCAATGCTTATGACACCAGAACATCAAGACCAAAGTCATGGTCAAAGGATATGAAGGTTTGAAAGCAAAGAATCTAACAACCCTAAAAACCCAATGAAAATTACAACTGCTCACCCATTTAAAGAAAAGATGCCATTACTGCAAAAGTGTAATGTATGCAATGTTAGGGGACAATATCTTCTGTGCAACTGCTGCAAGCAAGGAGCCAGTCTATAATGTGTGACAAAAACAAAGCTGTCACATGCCTACAAAAACAATTAGACTTGATGCCCTAGGTACACTATTTACACGTATTTTAATACTACAGTATTTAAGCCATTAAGGCAAAACACACCAATCTCAAGAGACCAACACCTGTACAGCATTAACATATCAGCAATACTGCTACTGTACTTACAAATGGGTCTAAGCATATATTTGGCAAGAACAACAGAGTAGCAGCTACCCTAAGATTTGGCTATTTGATGGTCATGCACAGTATGAAAACTCTTGAGAAAATAAACTGTGGCATTTAAAAACATTGCTATTACGTGCAGGACATCTTCCAACCTTCAGGTCAGAAATACGTCTTTCCAGCCCTTACTGTATTTTTAAGTCCCTAAATTATTCTTCATCACTTGAATTCCTCTTGGATTTTAGTTTGTTTCAAGATTTTAGTTTTGCTTTATTATGTATGGGAAATGCACTGCAGAAAAAAGGCTTTCACCAAGACCACACACAGGCTGGTAAGTCATCAAAACAGTGTTTCTTGTATTAGTCTAAATCCAGAGAACACCTCATTCTCACTGTGAAAAATACCTATCCCAAGTCCACTTGGATAAAAACATTTTAGTTGGCTTTTCTGTTTCAAAACAGCTAAGTTAGCACATGCTTTTGTTACATCAAATGTGTTTAAAAGTCAAATCTCATCTCTAAGCCAGTTTTACAATATCAATAATAATTATGATGCTGAAAAATATGTGCAAGATACTCTAGTAAGATAAAAAGCTTACATTATTGAGAAGTGCTGTTTCTAACTGCAATATTAAAAACAAATTTCACCCTGAAAAAGATGTGGAAAAATACCTTGTGATCCATCAACTCAATCACTTTGAAACTCACATTTTATCCTCTTAAACCTCTTTCTGTGCAGTACTGCTAAAAAAAAATATGAGACCATTACACAAATAATAAGCAAGGTAAAACACGTAGGGTGTCAGAGAATCAGTCTTGGCAATTTCAAACATTCATCAGATTCAACTTGTGGTAATTCTGCATTGGTCCTTTGCACATGAGTACCAAAACACCATTGGTACATATTTCACCTACCTTAGATTCACACCTCAGTCTTAGAAACTTCACTAAACTGCAAATATTTGAAGTACATAGTTGGTTCACAGTTCAACCATTTGTTTACTCTCTCTGCTGTATTGTATTATAATGTAGTAGCTGTATTTTTCATGTTTTCTGCTTTCACAGAAAGAAAAAAAACACATCTACTAGTATTTAACATCTCCATCAACTGTAACAAGCTGAATATTTGCCTCACTCATAACTATTAAGTGTGATTAAATGTGTACTGCTGAAAAAGCCATAGCTATAAGATTCAGAAGCATGTTCCAAGAAGACAGAACATCTGCTAGTAAAAGTCTTGGTGTTTCAGATTACCTGACAATGGAGAACTTGAACTGGGGGAAAATAATGACAAAGAAGTTATCTAGATAAGTGCAAACTGGGCCAATAAAGTACAATGTTTTGTGTACTATTAAAGTTAGCCCTTACTGAACCTTAATGCGTTTAAATTGCTTTCCTCCTGATGATATTCAAACCCTGCACTTTTTTTTCCCCCCTAAGCGTTCTGTAAAAATGCAGAAGGTGAAGCAGATCACTATTTTTAGCAAATGCTAAAAGCTGACACCATGATTGAAGGTTCATCATGATCAGCTGTATTATACAACAGGGAAAAATAACTATTACTGGACTCAAGCAATAGAACTTGGGTTTTATCAGTCTGGAAGTGCTGTAAAAATTAAAAGGATCATCACCTTAGAGCATGCATACTTTCCTAAACCTCTTACTGTTGACAAAAGTCTTCACAAAAGCAAGGATCTAACAACCCTAGGTAAACCGAAGGTCTGATAAAGCCGTACCATGGCATTAGTATCAAATAGCTTATGAAAAGATCTTTCACAGGCTTGACAATCTAAATGCATTGACAGTGTCCCTTTGAGATCTGACTGTGAGGCACTGTGATTAGCTAATACAGCTGTAGGCTTGGTAACTCCATCTTCATGAGCACCAAGTCAGTACTTATTTACTGGTAAAGTAGTATTATAAATATTCATAATAAAATCTAGACATTAACATTGTGAAAAATTATGAAGCAGAATTTCCTCAATCTCAGAATGATCATGCAGCCACTGCCCTTGTTCAGGAAGTCAGCTGATGGAGAACTCTGGTCTGCTTTGAAATACATCAAGTATAGTGAGCCACGCTGCCATTTAAACACAGCTCACACTCAGCAGGGGGACAAGATATCACACCACTGTATGACATAACCAGACAACCCCATAAAGCTTGCATCATGTCTTGTCATTTGTACATATAAAAATACATTCCACAATTCAGATATGTGAAATAAGAGGACCTCCGCAAATACCTTAAAAGCTTGTCAATGCAACAAAAAAACCCAAGCACATTCAGCAAGTTCCCAGAGAAAAGCTTAATAAAAGTTTTGATTTATTGCTGCACATAATACAATACCTAAGATCATCTAAATGTCGCATTCTTGTAATATCTCCTCCTTCTACTCTAAGATAATCACTCTTCAAATATATGTCCACTATATGTTAGTTAAGTACTATCTTCATGATCTTACTATTTGTAACTGCTTTTAAAACAGTGAATCAGCACTTTATTTTGTGGGTGCGAACTACTTCAAATGAAACAGCATTCTGATCACTTTCATTATCCTGAACTTGTAAGTTTCTCATACCATGGACATTGAAACATCCATTTATCATGAGAAAATTTAGGTAGTAGACATGAACAATAAAAGATGACAGCATAACATGACAGTGCTCAAAGGCCAATGTGAAGTTGAGGAAAGTTAACTGCCCTCAATATCCTACAAGTTCTCCAGAATTTGATCTGGTTTATGAAAAAAATGTTGCTTTGATTAGTAAAGCCAAAATGGAAACCCGCAACTTATGCATCTCATGACCTGACACTTGCAATATATTCATCTATTTTTGCAAACACTAAAAAGAGTTAGAATTTCTATTTGGTCACCTGGCTACACATGTGAACCTCTGCAACAGCCAGCTCCATACATGGAACAGACTTAAGAGCACACAAAAGCAAGGGTGGGTTGAGCCCAGATACTCGTAACCAAAACAGATCAGAAAAAAAAAGTCACTGCTCCACAGACAAAAGAGCAGCTATATGCAGTAATGAACATTGCCAGGGAGTCAGAATAGTCATGACAACTCAAGTGCCCACTTGACTGAGTAGTTGAGCACGGTTGCTTCACTTAAACCCATGTTGAATAATTTGTTCTCTTAACTGAATATTATAATTATCAGCAGCAATGGGAAAAAGTATTTTGTGTGTGTGCCCACAGTGGTAACTGTTCAAAAAGCCTCATATAGTTTGTGTGACTGATCAAAAACAGCAGAAAATGGGAAAAAATATCACAGAACTAAGAGGACAGCAGATAGTAACAGACAAGAAAAATAACCATTTGTGGAACTAGCACTTCTAAGTTTCATCACTAAACTGGCATTTTAAAAATGTTTAAGCTCACTTGATCACCTAGTGGCAAAGCCACACAACACAAGAGAAATTTCCTTCTCAAACATGGCATGTTATCACACAGACTATGCCTAGACTGAAAAGGAGAGGAGGAGAAAACGGACTTATTTTCACAACCAGCTTCCCCTGTTAAATACCAAAAGCAGTAACTAATCCTCAGATAGTAGGGGGAACGTTATACGAGAAAAACAAACAAAAAGGGCAGATTCAGCTTAGTAGGTCTCAAGTGAATAATACACGCTATACTTTGCCTGATACTAACAATGTCTTTTAAGGTAAACAAATCCAGGCTTTGATCCAATGTCAGAAAGAACTGGGTACACCTCCCAGCACATGTTTATCCTAGAGTTACTGTCTTTTAGCAGCTTATACTACTGAGCAAGAGAATGCTGGCCCACCCCCAAGAATATCCCGCCTTAAAGGAATAGCTGAAATATAAACATAAGAAAAGCACAGCTTCTCAAGGCCCTCATACAACAAGCGGGTTTATAAAAACACAGGTATGGAGAGAAAAGTTGTAGTAAACTTATTGAAAGAAAGGGTTTCGAAAAAGTGCTTCACTCAGTACTTTTGGACATCCAGTGTTGTTAGGGAAAAAAAAACCAGCTCATTTCCCAAGCTGTACTTAATTGGTTATACAGCACTATACAGAGAAAGCAAAGTTTTCATGACCTCACCAGGGTCACCACCTGAGGATCTGAAACATGGACTTGATACAAAAAGAACAGATGAACTTTAACTGAGAAGGTCAACTTAGAAGCTACATCACAGTTTTAAAACTGAGGAATGACTGAAGTTTTTTTAAAAAAAGAAGGGAAAGTTGGGTATCAAATCATAGTCAGCATTTCTTCAAGCTATCCAAAAAAGCCCCTATATTAAGTATTTCATGAAGATGTTGCTTTGGACAACTAGCTAGCTGCTGTCTGGGGAAAGTTTGTTTTATGTTTTTCCACCTTTTAACAACCAACCTACCTGCCCATAGTTGTCTATGCCAGTTACTAATCTATTTAAGTTTAATAAATCAAAAGCTGTCCTTAGGGACTGGCCAAGAGTCGTAAGTCCTTCAGCTTGAAGGTTTTTCAGTTCATTCATAAACGTTGCATGATTTTCCTTCCAGCCAGCCTGAAAAAGAGAAACATGTGAAGACTTATTTCTCCAGGTATGAGCTCTGCTTTCCTGTGAAGCTTTTCTGTTTAGGAGCAGACAAGTACAGAGTTGATGATCTCTAAGGGGGCCTATGGGTCTAGTAATCTCCCCACTGCAAACAGCCCACCACAAACACCAACAAAACGCCTCAGAAATTATTAATATTTACTGTCATTTCATAAAGCCTGAAAATACATGCTTCTATTAAACCCCAGAGCTCCTCGTGTGTCGAATGTAAGAAACCAAACCGGCTCCTGGGACAAATTTCTGTTAAGTCACCGACACCCAAGGCTCACGGCTAACTCCACCGCTCTCCCACAGCCCCTTCCAGGTGGGAGCGACCTCCAACAGGTCCCCCGTCCCGCCGCCCCCCCGCCGCAGCCGAACTCTCCTCGGAGTTGCTGTCACTTCTCCCGAGTTGGCTGGTTTCCCCCACAGTCCATTGCTGCTCGCACGCACCGCGCGGGGGGGGAATGTCGGCCATGTTGGTGTCAGCGCCACCGGAGCTCCCCGGGACCGCGGCCGGCGGCGCCGCGGGGAGGGACGAGGTGGGGGGGGGGAGGCTGAGGGAAGCCTCGGGGGTTACCTTGATCGCGTAGGGAGGCTCCTCGAAAGTGACCAGCATGTACCTGTCTCCCCTGCTGGCCGGGTCCCGTGCTCGGAGCTGCGGCGCGGGGGACAAAGCAGAGGGTGAGGCGAAAGGCGGCGGCGCTGCCGGAGCCCCCCCGGCTCGGCCCTGCCCTCCCCGCACCCCACACCGCACCCCCCCACCCCCACCCTTTTTTTTTCCTCCTTTTTTCTTTTTCTCTCTGTCGCCTCCAAGGGGGAGCCGGTACCTTCATGAAAGTCTCTACAGCGCCTTTGGCTACGTCCAGGTAGGTGGTGCCCAGGTGGGTGCGCTGGTTCATGGAGGCAGACGTGTCTATCAGGAAGAGTAAGATGGGCATAGTGCGCGGGGGCCGGCGGCCGGGCGGCTACATGGGCAGCGCCGCGGGGCCAGGGGGGGAGAGACGGGGGCGAGGGGGCTGTGAGTGCTCTGCACGGGGAGCTGCCGCGGGGCCAGCGCTGCCCGCCCTGCCCTCCTTTGTGTGCGGGGCGGGAGAGGCGCGGAGGGCTGCTGCGAACCGGTCGCCGCCCGCCCGCCCTCCCCTCCCCCTGTTGATGCTACTCGGAAGTTTCGGACGGAGCGAACGTATCTCCAGCTGCCCCAGCACTTTCTCTCCCTGANCGGGGGTGGAGGCAGGAAAAATGGTAGAGTCTGGGGGGAGAGGGGCAGGAAAAAACGGGAAGGGTTGGGGAGAAAGGAGAGGGCGCGAGGGTTAGAAGGAACGGGAGCGGGGGTTGGGGTTTGGGAGAAATGGGAAAGGATTGGGAGAGAGGGGCAGAAGAAATGAAGGATTGAGGGGAGAGGGTCAGCAGAAACAGGGAGGGGTTGGGGGAGCAGGGGAAAGTGAA
>WAAB01001916.1:50250-89530 GCA_013389865.1 Piaya cayana
GGGGGGGAGAGACGGGGGCGAGGGGGCTGTGAGTGCTCTGCACGGGGAGCTGCCGCGGGGCCAGCGCTGCCCGCCCTGCCCTCCTTTGTGTGCGGGGCGGGAGAGGCGCGGAGGGCTGCTGCGAACCGGTCGCCGCCCGCCCGCCCTCCCCTCCCCCTGTTGATGCTACTCGGAAGTTTCGGACGGAGCGAACGTATCTCCAGCTGCCCCAGCACTTTCTCTCCCTGACTGAGGCGCTTCCTCGCTCGCCGCCCGCTTTTAAGGCGGCCTGGGCAGGTCTGGCCCCGCCCCCGAGAGGCCACGTGGCTGGCCCCCATCCCCGCCATAGGACGCCGGGAGCCCCCCCTCATTAGCATATGCAAAACGCGCCGGGGCGGGCGCAAAGCCGCGCAGGCGCGGGGCTGGGGACACGGGGCAGGGCGGGGCGGGGGCGGCTGCAGGCCCCTGNGAGGGGAGAGGGTCAGCAGAAACAGGGAGGGGTTGGGGGAGCAGGGGAAAGTGAACGGGGAGGAGAGGATAGAAGAAATGGGGAGGGATTGTGGGGAGCGGGGCAGAAGAGACGAATCATAGAATCACTAGGTTGGAAAGGACCCACTGGATCATCGAGTCCAACCATAAAGGATTGGGGGGAGAGGGTCGGCAGGAACAGGGAGGGGTTATAGGGGAGAAGGAACGGGGAGGAGGGGTTAGAAGAAATGGGGAGGGGTTGTGGGGAGCGGGGCAGAAGAAACGGAGGAGTGGAGGGAGGCAGGCAGAAAGAAACGGGAAGGATTGTGGGGGAAAGGGAAGGGGGTGGGGGTTAGAAGAAACGGGGCGAGGGGCTTGGGGTTTGGAAGAAATGGGAAGGGGTTGGGAGGGAACTGGGGCAGAAGAAACAAGTCATAGAATCACTAGGTTAGAAAGGACCCACTGGATCATCGAGTCCAACCATAAAGGATTGGGAGGAGAGGGGTTGGGAGAGCAGGGAAGAAGGAACAGGGAGGAGGGGTTAGAAGAAATTGGGGAGGGGTTGGGGGAGAAGGGCAGAAAAAATTAAGGGAGTCGGGGGAGAGAGTGGAAGAAGAACTGGGGGAGGGGATCGGGGCAGCACAAGGAGAGTTTGGGGGAGCGGGGCAGAAGGAAGGATTGGGGATGGAGAGAGGCAGAAGAACCAGAAGGTCTGGGGAAGTGGGGCAGCTTCCCCAGCAGGGCACCCCCCCGCTGGGCTGCTCCAAGGGAAGGTGACGCTTTCGAGGTGCAGGGTTGGTTCTGCCGCTCTCCTTGAGGCTGCAGGAAGAACCCCGGAGACAGAGAAGCCGGGGCTCCCTCCCCTGCTGTGTCTGCCTTGGGTACCATTATGATGGTGAATTCTCAGAAATGCAGTCGGGCCTTTGGCTCAACGCTTCGGGGGAAAGAAAAAGAAAAAAAAAAAAACTGCTTAGCCCCAGCTGTGACCTTTTGCCCTGTGTAAAGGCAAAGATTAACACTGATGTTTCTTTGATCCACACTATGGCACTCCAAATGTACTTTCAATAAATCGTGTAATTGTGGAGTGTTTCCAGCCAGTTAATGACTAAGATCTCTGGTCTCGGTTGTTGTTTGGTGGTCTGGTTTCTTTTTTTCCCCCCATTCGGCAATTCAGTCTGTTGTTTCTGCTCTCGTAGCCTTGGAGCAATAGCTCTGGAGTCATTTCTTAGCATAATCTCTTCAGGAGACTGCTTTGCTTCCTATCTGACTGGTATTTTTTAGCCTGATCCAGCTGATGTGTTCCCACAGCCGCTACTCTAGAAGGTATGAAGCCACTGTGCTCCTTCCTTGAAGATAAAATTGGCAGTGTCCTGGTTTGATTAATTTTGCTCTTACAGGCAAGATTTCTGTCATTAGGCAAGAGCTGGGTTGGGTTTGTTTGTTGCTTTTTTTAAAGGCTAGTGAAATATTAGCATTTAGTTTTGAGGAAGAGAGAGGGATAGAATTGTATTTCCATTACAGACTGGTATGCATGCCTGTGAGCAGCTTATTATGGCTGTCCTGTTGGGGCTTCATCTGTAACCTGTGCCATACATTTTGAGGCTTTGGGATGAAGTCAGGGACACTTCCCTTTCAGCCCAGCTCAATATTTTAGGACGTTAAGGAATCTTCAATCTCTGGGACCCCATGAGAACTGGGAAGGAATCTCTGGAGTCAGTAAAGACCACAATACAGCAACAGATTTTACTATGAGTATTTCTAAGCATGGATCCTGCTGGTGGTGCTTGGAGTGACCAAGCTTGTGTGCACTCAGTGGCTCTTGAGCTGCCTGTATCTCTCCAATAGTGGTGCTGTCTCGTGACCAGCAGCAAAATTGTTCTGGTCTAGATTCTACCGGTTAATCGGAATCCCTGCTGTCAGAGGAAGCAAACCACCAGGTGCTGCAGAGGTTGCATTGCTGAGCTTCCATGGAATACAGCTTCATGCCAGCTCCTGTTACACACTCAAACATCTGGACTACGGGAGAGGCTTTGTTTAAAGTAATTTTGTCTCTACAGAGGTGTTTTAGGATGCCTTTCTTTACCTTGGCTCCACACAGAAAGCTGCAGGTATCTTCTACAGCTCTGAAGGTCAGCAAGACTGAGTACTGATAGAGTGATATTTGTCTCCCTAAAGTAATGGTATTAAAGTTAAGTGAAGGCTATGGTGCTGCTTTAACAAATCATTCCTTGGGATCAGTAACTTCATTGGAGAGTAATGTTGAGTGAGCATATGATGTTGGCGTCTAACTGGTTTCCTTTTAAATCTCTGAGAGGCACATTCTTCAAACATGCCATCTTCTTTCCTATTTGTATGTTGCTGATGTTTCGTTTACCATCTTAATAAAAATAATGCCACTTTTACATGTCAAGTGTCATGTATCTTCTTAGAGAGCATCCTAAAAATGGGAAGCTCCTGGAATGGTTCCTTCTCGAAAGTGCTGGAAAAAAAGCCCTCGTCATACCAGGAAAATGTCATGGTGAAGGACAGGCTAGGCCATGGAAACTCTGCATAAATCCTGGAGGGTCATTTGGAATTTTTAAGTTTTGCTGCCAGTAAATGAAGAGAGAGTGGGGGGAAATGCCATGTTAACTCTTAGTGGTAGAATCCGTCATAAACCAGCATGAATTTTGAATCAATCGACTTGGAAAATTACAAGCTGTAGGCATGCTGTAATTTTCTCACCAATAGAGGAGGAAGGTGGGACTGAAGCAGCTGGTCCTGCTGTACTCTTAGTCCTCCCAGCCCTGGTGATTATTACTAACAGAAAAACCCCACAGACAAAACTTATACACAGTTGCAATGGGTTTATACAGCAAATCCACTTCCCTGTATTTTTCTGTATGTACTTGCTTTTTGCTGTTATCTTTGAAGCCATTTGGAACATTCAGTTCTTCCTGCTCCTGTGCATCTTAGATCCCCTATAGGGGAGAATCAAGGCTGGGGGTGTGTTTGTGGTGCACATTAGTATTTTTCTGCTGGGAGCAGACCAATTTGATTAATATTGAGAAAGATTCTTTCAAAAATAGACAATAAACCCAAGCCTTAATTGTGTATCAGCCTCTTGATGTGAATGTCATAATGGCTAGTGCTGCCATCAGAGTTACATTTATAAATCTGTACGGGAGATTTGCTGTGAAGGAACAAAACCCAGTGATACTACTGCTTATGCTCATTACTGGTAGAGCTGACATGGCTGAGCAGGGAGAGAGCTTGAGACTGTCACTGAAAACAGATACATCTTTCTTTCGTTTCAGTTTACTACATGGCAAAGTTATAAACTGTGTGTAGTCTAAATGAGCCAGTTCTACCTTTTCTTCTAAATCTAGACGAATGATTTCAGCATGCTTCTGTGGAGAAATACTCCTGCTGTCCTGATAATGCGAAATATTCCAGCTACTTTTATAAATTTTTTTGTGTGGCATTTGTCTTGCATCCATGAGGAAGCATCAACATATGTGTATGTCTAGGAATATTCATTTACTGATCTTCAGAATGGGCACTGTCTATGTGGGGGCAAATAAGATGCAAAACGGCAGATTTCACTTTAAAATTGAATGCTAAGTCAATAAATAAAATCTCAAATGTAAGTATGAAAACGTACCCCCAAAAATACAAATATTTTTGTGTAATATGCTGTTAGTCCTGAGGGACATGGTTTACTGTTTGGTGGGAGTGGTTGGACTCGATGATCCGATGGGTCTCTTCCAACCTGGTGATTCTATGATTCTGTGATTCTGTGATACTGTGGTTTTTTCCCTAAACATCATCTTCTCCTTGTCAATATTTGTGAGATTTTTGTTGTATTATCACATACCATTAGGCTTATTTTCCTAGACTGCAGGCTTGAATGGAGGCTGTTATACTAAAGACCTTCAAGCAGGTCTGAGAACTAAAATTGACAGTATAACTTGTTGAGTTTTTTTTAAAAATTGTCTGTCTCCTTCTCAAATACAGAAGTGTTTCACAAAGAATATTTCAGCTGACCTTGGTCAGTCCAGACTTTAATGACACAGGTAGATTTTTCAGGGCTTCTTTCAGAATACCTTGTCACCATTATACTTTTCCCCCCCTGTTTAAAAGTCTTACATTTTCCTAATTTTTTTTAATTTCCTAATTTCATGTTAGTGCTTATCATTAAAATATGTATCTTTATATAGCATTCTGAATTTAATTTATTATCTTTTAATACTTGTGTTGTATTCCTCTTAGTCTTCCTTTAGCAAAGTTGTTACTTGGCAACTTATTGCTCTTCTTTATAAATAAAAGTTTAGTTTCCACTTGTCTTGTAGCTTGTTGGGGTTTTTCAATGGTTTTGCTAGTTTTAGTTCAGTAGGGTTTGACCCTACCTTTTTTTCTTTTTCTGAAATTATTACCAAAGAGAAATATTTAATCATATAATTCAATTAGATTAGGTAAACATATAAAACTCATCCTAGACTGAATAATTACCTGAGAAAGGTGGGATCGGATAAGATGCAATTTCCAATATTTTTCAGAAAGTGACATTAAGATAACTGGGTCTCAGTTTTTTTATGTATATTCTAGGACTTGGAGTGAGGATGCCTATTTTTCTAAAATTTGCAGAGGCAGCTGCCTCCCTTTGAAACTGTCTAGCACCTTTTAGAAGTCTGTACTTTGGCTTCCCCGGCACTAGAACACAGTGAAACTACATCCCTTTGCAGAACGATGACCTCTAAAAGAAGTTGTATTCTGGCTTCTCTTGGCCCATCTTCAAAGACAACCTCCTTTCATTGTCTGTCCATTGGGAAACCCAGAGGATAGCCTTTGAAGCTTCCTAGGGAATTTTTTGTATTCCCCACCACACTTCCAGTCACCCAGATCCCTTGCTGTCTCCTGACTCGGGAGCTGGAGCCACAGCAAGCAGCATTGTACCATCCAGGGGGAGAACAGTTAATGTGGAAATGCAAGGAAAGGGGTATCACAGTAGTTTGATAGCATTTGTTTTCTAACTGTACAGACTGAATGTGGCTACTGGGAGACTAGGTTCATGAACATCTGTGAAGTACTTAGGTTCTTCCAAAGAAAGTTGTAATAGAAGTGCACAGTAAAATTATTTTTGGAGGAAAAGCTAATCTCTTTGAGGACCATCTGTGCTCTGACAGCAGAAATCAGTCAATTAATGATCAAGAGGTTGCAAGGCATCTGAATACAAGATAAGGAGGCTTTTGTCATTAAAATCAACCTGTATGCTTGATACATGCTTTCCCTCTAGTATTACTTGCCTTAGATTGAAAGGTCTTTCAGTTGTCTTCATATGTATTTAACGGTGTTTGACAGAGCGGGGCCTTTCCTGTTTAGTACCATGAGGGAATATTAAATCTAACATGGAGAAAGCTGCTTAAAACAAACATTTCAAAATTACAGTTGTAATAAGGTAGTACATATGAGAATATATCTTTCCTGATGTGTTACAATGCTCCTTTCACTAAAGGTAGGATTCTGGTCAAGAACAAAAATCTGTCTCAGCTCCAGGCCTTTAAATTTATTCCATCTCTTGACGTGTCAAGACCCAAGAACAGAAAATACCCTCTAGCATACAAAAGCTAAGACATTTTACCTATCTTCTTTTTTTTCTTCTTTCTTTCCTTCTTCTTGAGCTTATTTTCCATCCTTGAGATGCTGGTAGCAGCAGGCAGCAGCAGTCTCCTTGATTCCTGATAACTGCGGAGTTAGAGGGAAATACTGGCACAGACTTCCCCGCTTCCCTTCACCTTTCCAGGCTGTGAAGACAGGAGTCTTTTTGCATTCACTAAAACAACAGGTCTGAGGAGACATTGGCTCATTATGCCAAGGGAAAAACATAAGCCCCTCTTGTCAGAATGAACGGAAATAATAGTTATGTCTATCAGATAGTTTGAGAGAGATCATTTGTAGCAGTTCACCATGTGTTTGTCTAGCTTTCTCCTCTTGTAGCCCTGGTTTAAAGCTCCTCTGTGTGTGGTAGGGGTTAATGCAATCCTCCACACAAATACCTGTGACACACAATGTTGCCATGCAGGCTTTCCTCAGGATGAGGGGAAAAGAACTAGGATATTCTTCCCCTGCGCCAGCACTTTCCTGGGATGTCAGCGCCCTGCATGTCCCCACTGACCAGAGTGATCCCCTTCCAGTGACTGCTTTTGTTCGTTTCTCCAATTCCTTCTTGACTACGCTGCCAACCTGTAGCAGCCCCAGAAATCATATCCTTCCTGAAATGCTGGACCTTCCTGCACATTTCACAGCATAGCAACGTAACTCCATTACCATGGATCCCAGACACAGACGTGCAGAATTTATCTAACTAATGGAGCAGCTAAGGGACACCAATTGCAGCTACAGTCATCTTGGAGTATAAAGCAGTTACAGCTAAAAGATAGTCTACAAGCACTTCCCAGGGAGGCAAAACAATGAGTCGGGTTTCTTTTTAATGACCCGTGTGGTGGGTATAGTCTTGGTAAACAAGAGGACAGAATTATTCATTCATTCCAAAATTGCTTCCCACTGAGGTATCACACCTGCACGTGGTATTTGAGAGCTGGGAGCTCTTTCTTTAAAATACTGCCAAGCTGGAGAAGTTTATTATCCAGCTTTTACTCTAAATGTGATTATTATGCATTGCCATCTTTTGCCCAAAATCAAAACACACTCTAAAAGAAACATGCACTTGGTTGCTCCCTGCAAAGCAGCTGGCACACCTGGTGTCAAAAGGAATAAAACCCGGTTTATGTCTTTTGCCATTCAGCAGTTGATGAAAACTAACCATATCTCTACTAGCAGCTAATTGGAAAGCTCTAGAAAAGCCATCAATAAAGGACAGACATAGTTCTTCTAGAGTAAAACAAACCAGATAAAGCCTTTTTTATTCAAGAAAGAAATCTGTTAATCTGTATTCCCTGACTTCAGGCACCTTTGGCAAGGTGTTTGGGACTGTTTGCTGAGCATGTTATTCAAAAGGTACAGTTTAAATGAAGTGAGAGGTTTTTTTCTACTTTTATACACACACTGCTATAAAGCCTATTTGTTACAGAAAACTTGAATGGATGCCACAGTGGGCAAATCCGTCTTGCACCAACTTGCAGAAAAATAGTGTCTTGTTTTAGAAATATTTCAAGCAGAAAGGAAGGACACTTAAAACATGGCTTCAAAAAGCGCAAAAGGATAATTCTTACTGAGCTGAGATTAAAAAAGCATTTCTCATTAGGAAAATTTTAAAATTGGCTTAAGATCAGCCTATAACAAACTTTGTAATAAGGGTAAGCCTTTTTCATAATAACCAGATTCACCAAGCAGCAATGTTTTGGTCAGCACTAAGTTCCTTTTGTTGTTGGAGATGGCTTTAAATTTCATGATATTGCAATCGGAAAACCTCGAACATTTTGAGATCAGTTCTAATATTTTCCTGCTGGTAAGCTATTTTTAAGGCAATATACAGTTTATGGTTATTTTCCAAACATGAGTTCAAGATAAAAAGTTCAAGAAAGCTCATCCCTTCATTTAGGCTGACACTAAGTCTATGCTCCTGCAGGTCTGGCAGAGTGAGTTGTGTACACTGGTTGTGTGATGAATGTAATGTTTTCTCTGAGATTACCCAGTTCCTTCCCTCCTTTGAGGTATTTTCTGTTACTGCTGTTCTCTTAAGTCCTTGTCACTGTTGTATGCATTCATGTTGGCTGGCTTATGAGAGTTGTGAATACATAGCTAACAGTGACTTATATAACTGGGGTCTTGAAGAAAATAAAACTTAGCAATGCAAAGCATTAAAAAAAATCATTATTTTAACTATTATATCCATTCTATTTACTTTCAAGTTATTGCAGGGCGGGGGTGTGTTTTACTGTGTTTTCCTTGATCAGTTTTTGGTTTTCTTCACATCTTCCGTTTCAGATTCTCTTTATCTTGTCTTTACCTTCAGAAAAAAAAAAGTTATGATATGTCTTTCTTGACATTTCTACTTAGATATTCAGTATGGCTTTCCTCAGCTGGCTGAGGGAAAAAAGCCAAAACTATTAATTCACCTTGACTCTCCATGTTTGCAATGACTGGTTGTGCTGTGTGCTTGACTTCTGCAGCAGCTAATAAGTAACTTCTAGTCCTGCAAAAGCCTCCAAAGGTTGACAGATATTACTTGAGCTCTCATTTTAGAGGTAAGTGAGAGCCCTTTAATTCAACCACAGACTAGTGCAGGAGAATTAGACTCACTCGTGGGCAATGGGGCAGTATTCCTTTTCCAAGGGGAATAACGGTCCGTTGTGCTTTAATTGATATATAATTTGGAATGCTTTATTCTGTTTCCACCGTAGCACTATTTTTTCCTGTGCTGAATCTGCTCATTGTTTCCTGACTCCTTGTTTTAATACTGAAATCTATTACTCGTATGTTGACACATTTTACAGTAGTTTTCACTGAGACATTGAAAGTTTTTACTTTCGTCTAGTTAGCTGGACACTTGTCACAGTGTCCCTCTAATTAATACGGCAGATTTCACTATAATGTCAGTTACTTTGTGGAGTATGTAGCTGTAATTGTGACCATCATCTAAATATGTTCCTTATCACACTTGTGCTAATCCAACAGACCACTGCTGACTGACTGCCAAGCTTTCCTGTGACTCTGACACTGCAGTGAATTCCTCCCCAACTGGCAATAAGGAGGTCTTACACTGCTTTTTCTCTACTTGATTTCTCTGTTTTCTGAATTGTGAAATTATCCTCTGCATAAGTCAAGAACCAATTGATTATCTATGTTTAGCAGAATTTGTTACCCAACAGATGTCTGTACAGTTAATGACCTCTGTAAGTACAGCCCTGTGATTTCTTGCTGCTGATGGTCCAAGAATTTTTCATCTCTAGTACTACATGTCAGCACTAGGGCAGCATGTCACTTCTTATTAAAAACCAAATACATAACATTTGTATAAATTTTCGCTTCAGAATTGTTATGCCTAGTAAGAAGTGGTATTTCTTCCTTGCTCTCTTTCAAATCTCTGTGTTCATGAATGTGTCCATACGTAAATGTGCATAGTTCCATATTTTTTCTGGCCAAAAGTAAAGGACATGAGTAAAACCTCCTGAAATTGGGGAGGGACTGTTTACAAAGGCTTGTAGTGATAGGACATGAGGAGAGGTTCAGATTTAGACTAGACCTAAGGAAGAATTTCTTCACCGTGAGAGTGGTGAGGCACTGGCACAGGTTGCCCAGAGTAGTTGTGGATGTTTCATCCCTGGAGGTGTTCAGGGTCAAGTTGGATGGGGCCTCAGGCACCCTGATCTGGTGGGAGGTATCCCTGCCCATGGCAGGGGGGTTGGAATAAGATGATCTTTTAAGGTCCCTTCCAACCCAAACTATTGTATGATTCTATGAATCTATTAAATTAATCAGATATAATTTCAAAGAAAAACTACTTCCATAAACAGAAGTTGTAACTGACACTGCTAGTATTCAGTTTGGGGAAAGGGTAGATGCTTGGAAAAGTCCATAGTAGGAAAACCTCCTTGACTGTCACTTTTGTGCATAAAGCAAACATGGTCTTACAAGAGGGTTTAGAGGCACTGGAGCCAGATCGTTAGCCCCAGCCAGCAATGTGTTCACAGTATGAAATCACATTGCAGCTGCACAACCACTTGCTTGTTCCTCCTCCTCATTCAGAACAGTTTTGAGTCCATCCCTGCCTAGAAAACTGTCCTACTTTGTTTTTTCTCTCTTCAATTATTGGCACTTGAGAGAGGAAGATTATTGGGCAAAATTATATCATAGAAGACATAAGAGAATCCCTAACATCTGTCACTCCTCTCGCAGGGGAGGGACTCAAGGATGAGGAGGGACTTATCTATCAGGGAGTGTAGTGATAGGCCAAGGGGTAACAGTTTTAAGCTGAAATAGGGTAGTTCTAGATTAGATATTAGGAAGAAATTTTTTACTGTGAGGGTGGTGAGGCACCAGAACAGATTATGCAGAGAAATCATGGACGCCCCTTACCTGGTAGTGTTCAAAACCAGGCTGGATGTGGCTACTAGAAACCTGATGTAGTAGAAGGCATCCCTGCCCATGGCAGGGGGGTTTGAACTGGATGATCATTAAGGTCCCTTGCAACCCAACCCATTCTGTGATTCTATGAATGCTGATTGGTACAGGTCCAGTCAGACATCGCTACAGAAGAATTCTACAAGCCAGATGCTTAAGCCCCTAGAACTTCAAACTGCACAGTGGAATGCTTGAGAGGATGGGTCATACTTCACTGTGAAGGAGAGGAACTGGACTGCTTGCACTCAAGCGCTTCTGTAGCAGTCAAGCTCTTGGCAGCCAGCTGGGACTCTTGTCATGTAGATCCCAAATGCCAAGAAGTGTGCTAAATGTCTTGTTGGTACCTTCAGCTACAGTAGAAGGGGTCATTTTAGCCAAACTGCTAGATCAGAAGGTACTACAACCTTGGGAGAAGATTGATCAACTGGATCTACACTGGTAAAGTTCAGAAACCAACACTCCAGCACTGCTTCAGAGAGCTCTTAAAAGTTGAATTGTAAGCCTGTTACCTCATCACTGTTTCTAAGGGGAAGAAAAAAGTGTAGTTCTGTGATGCAAGCTGGGACATGATGTTTGACCTTAGAAGAGCACTCTCTGGTACATTTTATGAGCTAATAGAGCTGGACCTGTCCTGGAGCAGGTACCAGAATTTCTTGCTACAGTTTTGGCCTCAGACTCTCTAGTTTTAGGGAAAGGTTTCCATTTTAGTCTGGTTTTGTGGTTTTTTTTTTTGAGGGGGGAGGTTAATGTGTTTAAGAATGGCTGGACTTGATGATCCTGTGGGTCTTTTCCAACCTAGTGGTTCTGTGATTCTGTGAAGTATATGCATGCAGGCATCCCTAACATATTCATTACAATCTGAGGGTCTTTACATGCTCTTAATAACTGCCTGTCCCTTCTCCAATGTCTTCTCACTTGAACACTTAGGGAACACTAACATGACCAATTCTTACAGCATTTCTTGTCGTGGTTAACTGAAAAATAACTATTGCCCTGGTTTCCTCCTGTTAGTGGGAAATGATTTAACATACCAGAAAAGTTCTTTTGACTTCAAGAGCATCACTTGGCCCTATATGAAGCCTTTTGAACACCTTTATTTTTTATATTGGTAGCTGATTTAAAGTCTCTATATGAAATTTGTCTTGTGCTGATATTAAGCACACAACACAGAGGCTTTTCTGGTGCCATTTAGCCAGAACATCAGGGCCTAATCAAAACTACTGAGAATGTCAGATTTTTTTTTTCCCAGTCAGACCCAGATGAGCCAACTCAGGGGTTTTATTTATTTTCCCTTGGAGTTTCTTCAGCCACTTGCAGAGACATGAGATATACATTGATCAGTTCCTCAGGCTTCACAGAGGTATTTCTACTGTCTTGTCAGATGACATGTTTACACAAGGAGGTCACCAAGTTACATTAATGTGACTGAATAATTGCTTTTCCTCTCCAAACACGTGGCCTCTTGTCTCTAGAGCTTTATTTTATAGACAAAGAATATTGCTCCCATTTTCATGAGTTTTCTCAGTTGGTGGCTGTCCTGGAGTGGGCTAGTGCTTCAACACCCACTCGTGTCCAGAAGGATGTCTCCCCCAAAGCAACTAAACCTGAGTCAGATATGGTTCTCTCTTCAAAATCAAAAGGCACTCTGTAGATTCAGACTATAGGCATATGGACCTACAACTGTGCAAGATGTTCAAAGCAATCAAGACATTCTGGCTGTAATCTATCTAGAATAAAAATGATGCTTATCAGGAATGGCCATGAGGTAATCAGGGAACCAAATGCTCCACAAGACCATCTGTGATAGTGCCCATCTAAGTGTGGCATCACTCTGATGTATCTACATGCTCACAGGCTGAGGAACTGCTTTCTGCACTGATGGTCAGAAATGCAACCTTACCTGCTAAAGTGAGGGTGACTCATAACATTTGCACAGAATAAGACATGAAAAGTTTCATTAGACAATCTGAGATTCCTTTTTAACAACTCCAACAGCCCTGTGGTACTGAGTCATAAGTTCCTGTATACAGGGAAACTTCTGCAATTTTTCTTTCAAGCTGCTTCTTGGGGTTTCTGCGCAGGAATTGTTTTCCACAGCAAGGATGGCTTTTTCAGGAACCACAAACTTTTAAAGCAATCTTTTGTGACAGGGTTGAGTCAACAAAATTGGCAGTTTTAATGGAGGCCTACCTATTTTTTTAGAATACTGGTTTGTACCATATTGTTTTGTACAATATGAAGCTTTCCATGCAATTGCAGTAAGAGGTAATCTACAAAATGGCTTTCCTTCATGAAAACTGCCCATCTCCAAAAACTTTCTATCAAAAAAAGGCATATTAAAATTACACCAGAATTTTGTTAGCAGTAGCACTGTTAGGGTTTTAAGTGTACCATAAGTTGTATCAAACTTTTTAAAAATTAAAACAAAAAAAAAACCACAAACCTGCCAACCCAGTGTTTAATAGTTTAATAGGATATTTTTTTCTTTTTTTATTTTCTCTTTATATGCTCAGATCATAGAATCACAGAATTATTTAGGTTGGAAGTCACCTTTAAAGATCAACTATTTCAAATTCCCTTCCCATGGGCAGAGACATCTTCCACTAGATCAGGCTGCTCCATCCAACCAAAGTGCCATCCAGCCTGGCCTTGAACAGCTCCAGGGATGGGCATCCACAACTTCTATTTGGGCAACCTGTTCCAGTGCTTTACCACCCTCCTCATAAAAAAATTTCTTCTTATGTGCAATATAAACCTACCCTCTTTCAGATTAAAATCATTGGCACTTGTCCCATCACTACAAGTCTCTCTTTCTTATCAGGCCTATTGGAATACTGAAAAGCTACAATAAGTTCTTCCTGAATCCTTCTCTTCTCCAGGATAAACAACTCCAACTCTCTCAGCCTTGCATAAGACAAGTGTTCCATCCCTCTAATCATTTTCGTAGCCCTCCTCTAGGCCTGCTGCAACAGGTCAATGTGTTCCCTGTGCTGAGGACTCCAGAACTGAATATAGTACTCCAGATGAGATCTCACTGGGGTGAAGTAGAGTGGCACAATCACCTCCCTTGACCTGCTAGTCACACTTCTTTTGATGCAGCCCAGGATATGTTTGGCCTTCTGGACTGTGAAGGCAAATTGCTGACTCATGTCGAGTATTTGTTCACCAGCACCCGTAAGTCCTTCTCCGCAGGGCTGCTCTCAATCTCAAGCCCTCAGCCTGTACTGGTATTAGGGATTGCCCTGACTCAGGTGCAGGAACTTGTATTTGGCCTTGTTGAACTTCACAGTGTTTCAGATGGTTGAAAGCTTTCTGCCATACCTAACAACATCCACTGTAGGTCTATGTGTAGTAAAGATGAGATTTTTTTTTTAATTGCTAAAAGACAAAAAGTTTTCATAGGAAAATGTTCTTTGTTATTCCCTGGACATGTTCTTAATTGTACACTTCAGATGAAAGAAAAGTAAATACTTCAAAGCTTTCCTATAGTTTGTGCATTATGTATGAGAACTTTATTTACCTTTCAAGTTATATGGGTGATTTTAATGAATTTCCCAAACAGAAATGTATTTATTGACAGTACTCCACGATTCTTCAGTATCACAGAGGGAAGGTTTAGGGAGGGAAAAACATCTGAAGTCCCAAAGCCTAGAAAAATACAAGAATAACGAGCTTAGAAAAATTAGTGGTCAGAAAGTCCACCAAAAAGACAGTGAATTAAATTACAGAGGCTTTTTACAGCAAGTTGCGAGCCCAAAATGTGAGTAATACTATAGCAGGATCAATGAGGACAAAGGAAACAGCAATAAGACTGCATACAATGCCAGAACTGCTTATGGGGCAAAACGTATGAGCCAGGAGTTCTCATTTGCAGCCCACACATGACACAGCATCGCTGTTTTTGTTCTCACATGTTCACAGTCAGTTACAAAGCCAATTCCCATGGCATTAAAAATGACTGTATTTCTTCTTGATAAGGTGCTGCACAGTGATACTGCCATGCGTATTTTTTAAAGCTAATCTTTTTCTCCATAACTTTGACCTACAGTAGATTCAAGCTGTGTTTCTGATAGGTCCTCATTTTCTGAATGCCCACATGAAACAAAACTAATGAAATATTGAAGAAAACTGCCATAATGAGTGTGAAAGACTTATTAATAGAAACATGATAGGCAGTACTATTCATTGTGTGACTGATAGATACCTGCAGCAAAGTAAGGAGCAAAGTCTAAATCTGAGGGTGCATTTTTATAACAAGTTTTGCATTCTTAAGTAAGACGGACAAGAGAATTTTCCACAAAGCATTTTGATGCTCTGTGAAGTTTGGCTTTCTCTATAAAGAGCTCATCTATATTTGTTTCCTGCATGGTTCCAAGAATGATGTACTATCTGAAATTAAAAATATTTTTCTTATAAAGGCTATCACTGACGACAAAGCAGCCAGAGAACATTTTAAGCATGCATTTTTGCAGTTGCATAGAAGTTCAAGTTCTGAAGAAATTGTTAATTCCATATACTGTAAAGCTGTAAGACGTTTAATTTACAAACAGGCGGAGAAGAAAAGTATGGAAGAGAAAAAAACACTGCCACATTTGACGGCTATTGAGAGGCAGCTCTGTTTGTTACCAAGTGGTTTTATCGTTTTTATGTGGTTATCTTTTGTGTATATAAATCCTTTGGTTTTGCATGAGTGATTAAGGAAGAGGCCTCAGAAGCCGAAATCTGGCTCACTGTCAATAGAGCAGTTTTAAATATAAGCACTGAATCAGTCATAGTGCAGTTTCACTCCCACCCTAGTTCCCCTCTTGCAGAGTGAAAGCAACTGGAATCAGACAACTCAATGGCTCAAAGGGGCATGTGTTGAATAGCTTCGACCTAAAATTTAATCACCAGAAAATAGTTTTTTCTTTATTAAAGGTCTGTTCTGGGGATTGTTAATATTACTCTTATTATTGTTGAGCACTTTGTAAAAGTACTGCCTTTCTTAGTATCCACAAAGAGGCCAACCTGTTTATTAAACTGTCCTGCTGCTCAGTGGCCCTGCTGCTTGCCAGTCCTAGCAGAAAGGTATGTAAGATGTCAGTATGTTGCCAGATCATGTAATGATAGTAATTTTAAATAAAAGTTACAATTATGCCACAACAGAACATATTGGGGTGCTTTTTGGCCAAGGGATTTCCCCTCCTCTTATAACAGAAGTAACAACTTTGCAGACAGCAGTGCCCAAATCCAGGGCTGACAACAGAGATGCTCTGAGACCCTCCAGCTCTCCCTCTCTGGCCACCCTCTCACCTGTGGGTCAGGATTCTCACCTACTTGTCTGAAATGTCACACAAGACGTGATTACCTACTATGTTAAAACAAATTTAGTTTGAAAAACTTAGAACCCTGATATTCATACAAATATAAATATATAAAAATAAATCAACCCCCGCACCAACCGACCAACAAACAGAAGATGGAGCCAGAGAGCAGCTCTTAAAGTAAACTGCCAGAGGAGCCGGAGAATTAAATTTGCACCAATTCCTAAGCTTCAATAAAGACTGCAGATAAGGAATTGGAGAAAGTCCTCCAAGATCCAGTGGGCCGTGTCCTGATCTAGTGGGAGGTGTCCCTGCCCATCACAAGGGGGTTAGAACTAGACGATCATTAAGGTCCCTTTCAACCCAAACTATTCTATGATTCTAAGACTTTGGTGTGGTAGGAAGGCATGGAGTGCAGTTCCATGGTGTGTGAAGGGCTCATTTCAAACAGAGTTGCTTCTTCCCAGAGGTCTTCTGTCGTCATCCTGTAGATGAAGACACGAGCCAGTCATCATTGCACATAGGCAGCCGATTTCTGCGCTATGCAAAGCAAAGGGCTGAAAGTCAAACTGCAAGAAGAAAATAAAGGCCAAAACTAACAACAGAGGGAAGGATGTTTCATTTGCCATGGCAGCATGCCAAAACACAGAGTAAAAAAATTACAGTAAGAAACAAAGACGAGGTAATATTAACTTGATATAAAGCAAACCACATTTTCCAGCTTGTTTTTTACTCTGTGTTACTAGTGAATATACTTTTCCAAGAATGTCTGAATAATCCAAGCATGCCACACTAGTAACCACACTTTCTACTGATTCAGAATTTGTGTTAACAGAAAAAGAAACCTTTAAATGATGTCATCATATAGACTTCCTCCCATGTAATTCTTGTGATTTCCTGCAAAAAGCACATACCTGAGGAGGGTGATATAATTCTTAACCCTATAGGGGTTTTGGAATGTTGAAAAAAAGTTGAATAAGCTTGATTTTCTTGGCTTCAAATTCAGTTACTCGGTTATACCAATTTTGGTCCTAGCAATATTTTTTATCTGCACAATGAAAGCTATGACAGAAAATGGAAAAAATATCTGCTAAGAAGTATTTATAAGCTTTATTATTTTTTTTCAATTTTATGGAGAAACACTTCTAAACTACCCTAATTTACCTTCTGTTGTTACTTGATGCCTATAGTGAGTCTAACTTGAGGTCCTTCTGTCCATTAGTTTTGTCACTATAAAGAAAATGTTTTTAAAAGTTTTTTATTGAACTGTGTGTTAGAATGGTAGATCTGAGAGAATGCTCAGGTCTTGCTGATAATTTCAATGCCTTTTCCATCATTATGATAATATTCTTTTAGCCTGTCAAGCGGAATGCAGGAAAAAGCTAAAAGTCTCTGTCTCACTTTGAAATCTATCTATTTCTTCTCTGTTTCTCTTTCCCTTCTCCCCAGGTTTCTATGCATTACTGTTTCTTCCCTCAGTCATAGCAAAACTGCTTTTGTGTGCACTAATTTCCCAACCATATTTCTCCATCTTATAACAGAGAGTAGAGCACTGACCTCAAGTTTGGACACCTAGTAAAGTAATGTACTAGGCTTCAGGACACCTTTCTATTATTCATGTGCCTTTCTGATCTTGTAGAGGAAATCACCCTTACAGATAAGCCCTTAAGATTTTTAGATTTTTATCCTGACTGGCCAGTGAAGCTTCTCTTGCATTGTGTTGTCTTCTTTCCTCCCCCACCATCAAGGGTAACTTATTTCCAAAGATCTAAACTTTATATGAAAGATATATTTGATTTCCATATATTATTATTTGGCTTTGGTCCAAAATGCATGTCCCTCTTTTCAGTGTCTTGATCCTTAGATGAACAGTGTTAGACTTGACACCGTTTAAGGATATGGAAGAGGTAAGGTTAACAGAGATATGTAGTATGTCTCAACAGGGAATTGAAGAAAATCCAGCTAATCTGGGAGATATGTAGGACCTACTCTCACTCCTAAGAACCTATCAAGACACTGGTTTTCTCCATTATTTACTTCCTTAAAGGCCTCTTTGGCAAAAATTATTCTGGGTCTCCCAAGAGCCTGCAGTCTATTGTTACACACACTCTCATGCCCTGTTTATCTGTCAGCGATGCACAGTGCGCAGTCTGGAATGCAAACAATTGCAAAGACAGCAGACCTTGCCAGATTCAGTTTTTAAAGATGTTTTTAGATACACATCCATTCTGAAAATTATCAAGTATATCAACATCTTCAAAGAATCTCTCACACATCTCATGAAGTAGCATTTCTAGTTGTAGGTCTAACCTAGGACAGCAGGATCATCCATAGCAGTAAGAGGGTTGGTCTTTGCCTCTTTAGTAGTAGTTCCCTTCTAAGAATTCTGAGAAAGAAAGCTTGTCTAATGTGATCACACATCCTCTGGGAAACAGTTTGAGACTGCAGATTCATTTCCTATCAGCCATTACACAGCCATCAGCAGTTGCTGACCGGACCTTTCCCTCCATAGTACACTTGAGAACCTCAAATAGTTTAGTTGAATAAAACTTATATGTCTTGCTGTGGCCCTACAGATACTGCTTGCTTAACATAACATAGATTACCAAACATTGTAAAAATTTTGTTTCTGCCCTGAAGAATTTACTATATCTTTCCTCTGTTGCCTATATCTATTACACAGGCAACATAAACACTGAGTAGGTAATTAGGATTTGTTCTGTTGCTGATGCTGCTGTGTGTTCTCCCCCAGAAAAACCCTCCTGATTGCTGAGTTTTTGATAGCTGAACTCTTACAAGTCTCCTCAGTTTTTCTGCTGATGGGCAGGAGCACTGTATTCTTTCAGGGAGAACTGCTGCTTGTTTGCTTAGCGTGGGTAAATGTAAAGTTACAGCTGAAACAATGCTTTTCATTCTGCTGGCTGCTTCTGTGATGTAGGAGAAGAGTTCAGACATTGGGCATGGTTTTCTAGAATCTTCTGAGACAAATTATGAAAGTTTGATGTATACCTCAGGAAGAAGTGCATTTTCACTGGCTTTAGCACAGAGCTTTGAGTAAGTTATCTGACTTTCTTGGATCTCAATGAATCCATCAGGAAAAGCAACTGAAAAGTAGCATCTTGCCAAAACTAAGCTGCTGGAAATCTGTTGTGTTCCACTTAGGAATAAGCTCTACAGCAGTGAATTTCCACTGCCATAAACCCCCGTGAACACTTGTACGGTCTTGCAGACACTGCTTGCTTATTTAGCATAACACAGATTACTAAACATTGTGAAAATGTAGTTTCCGCCTCAAAGAATTTACTATATCTTTTCTCTTTTGCCTGTAGCTATTACATAGGCAACATAAGTGCTGAGTGGGTAATCAGGATTTGTTCCATTGCTGCTGCTGCTGTGTGTTACCCCCAGAGAATAAGTAAGCTCCTGATCTTTGTGTTTTGGTCAGGGCAATGAAACTTGCAGGACTTGAGTGACTTTACTTAACGTGGGTAAAATAGGATTTGAGATCACCTTCATGACAAGGATTGCTGGGGAGGTTGTGGAGATTTTTGACCTTGCCTAAAGATTGGGGTGGCATTGGCTAAATTCCTAGTGCCGTGAACTGCAAGGCAACCGAGTGCAGAGTTCTGTACTTAGGTCACAACAACCCCATGCAATGCTACAGGCTTAAGGAAGCGTAGCTGGAAAGCTTCCCAGCAGAAAAGGACCTGATAATGTTGGTCGACAGACATGAGCCAGCAGTGTACTCAAGTGGCCCGGAAGGCAAACAGCATCTTGGCTTGCATCAAAAATGGTGTGGCCAGCAGGAGTAGGGAAGTGGTCACCCCCCTGTACTCATCACTGGTGAAGCTGCACCTTGGATACTGTGTTCAGTTTTGCGCCCCTCAGTACAGGGCACACACTGAGGTGCTGGAGCATGTTCCGAGGAGGGCAACAAAGCTGGTGAAGGGTCTGGAGAATGAGTCTTATGAGGAGTCGATGAGGGAACTGGAGTTGCTTAGCCTGGAGAAGAGGAAGCCGAAGGGAGACTTTATTGCTCTCTGCAGCTATTTGAAAAGACATTGTAGCAAGGCGAGAGCTGCTCACTCCTCCCAAATAACTAGTTATAGGATGAGATGAAACAGTATCAAGCTGCACCAGAGGAGGTTTAGATTGGATATTAAGAAAAATTTCTTTACTGAAAGAGTGGTCAAGCATCAGAACAGGCTTCCCAGGGAAGTGGTTGAGTCACCCTCCCTGGAGTTCCTCAAAAAACACATAGATGTAGCTCTTCAGGACATGTTTTGGTGGGCATGGTGGGGTTGGGCCAACAGCTGAATTCAATGATCTTGGGGGACTTTCCAACTTCAATGTTTCTAAGGCTTTTACCAACCAGCACCTCTGCCCCCTCCCATCTTGTTTTGCCCACTTTCAACACTGAATACTGAAATTCACATAGAAATTCTTCAATTGTGTAAAATGTGCATGATGGGAAAAAAAAAAAAAACACAAAACCCCCAAAACAGTGTCAGAAAGAAGGAAGATGAGTGCGGAGANCATCTATTCCTCTCTTGTGAGACTTCATCTGGAGTATTGTGTTCAGTTCTGGGATCCTCAACATGAGAAGGATGTGGAGCTATTGGAACAGATCCAGGGGAGGGCCATGAAGATGATCAGAGGGCTGAAGTGCCTCCCGTATGAGGACAGGCTGAGAGAGTTGGTCTTGTTCAGCCTGGAGAAGGCTCCAAAGACCTTATAGTGACCTTCCAGACCCTGAAGGGGCTACAAGAAAGCTAAGGAGGAACTGCTTATGCAGTCTTGTAGTGATAGGACAAGGGGCAATAGGTATAAACTAGAGAGGAGAAAATTTAGGCTAGATATAAGGAAGAATTTCTTCACCACAAGCATGGTGAGGCACTTGCAGAGGGAAGCTGTGGCTGCCCCATCCCTGGAGAAGTTCAAGGCCAGGCTGGATGGGGCCTTGGGCAGCCTGGTCTGGTGGGAGGTGTCCCTGCCCATGGCAGGTGGGTTGCAACTGGATGATTTTTAAGGTCCTTTCCAACCCAAAGTATTCTGTGATTCTATAAAAGTTTATACAGCAAGGTCCTGCTGCATAGGGGGAGGTAGCAGGAACTCTGCCTACCTCACGCTAACCCGAGGCAACCCCCCCGATGGGAAAACACAGCGTAAACAGAAGAAAGCAATCGCCCTGTTTCCCACTTATTTTGCAGCAAGGAAGATACAGGAGGGACGGCAAAGCCAACAACGGAGCGCTGGGCACCTCCCAGAAGCGGTGCCCCTTTACCCGGCCGCCCCGGACAACGCTCGGGCCCGGGTGGGCTGACCCTGAAGGAGACGCGAGCTGAACCCCGCACCCAACCAAGTGCAGTGAGCCTGCACGGCAAGATGGCGGCGGGCGGCCGCCATTTCCCCCACTCGCCACGCCCAGGCCACGCCCACCCCAAATATTGGCCACGCCCCTCTTGAATGCAACAAAGCTGGTGAGGGGGCTGGAGAACAGACCCTATGGGGAACGGCTGAGAAAGCTGGGGTTGTTTAGCCTGGAGAAGAGGAAGCTGAGAGGAGACCTCATTGCTCTCTATAACTACCTGAAAGGAGGTTGTAGAGAGGAGGGAACTGGCCTCTTCTCCCAAGTGACAAGGGACAGGACGAGGGGGAATGGCCGCAAGCTCCGCCAGGGGAGATTTAGGCTAGGCATTAGGAGGAAGTTTTTCACAGAAAGGGTCATTGGGCATTGGAACCGGCTGCCCAGGGAGGTGGTTGATTCGCCTTCCCTGGAGGTGTTTAAGGCACGGGTAGACGAGGTTCTGAGGGACATGGTTTCGTGACTGATAGGAATGGTTGGACTCGATGATCCGGTGTGTCTCTTCCAACCTTGTGATTCTATGAGCGCCCGCAGGCCGCTTGGTCACGCCTCCAAAACATGACCACGCCCACTCCCTACTCTCAGCGCTCCTGTGGTCACGCCCCTTCCGCGTGGCCACGCCTTCATTAACCACTCCCGTAACTTCCCGGCCACGCACCTTAGTAGGCCACGCCCCCTCCCCAGCCGACCGCGCCTCCTTATGACCACGACCCGCATTACCACGCCCTCTCGGCGCATGACCACGCCCCATAGAGTTGGCCACGCCCCCTCTCCGCATGCCCGCGGTCCCCATTGATCACGTCCCTCCCCGACAGGGCACGCCCCCTCCAGACAGGCCACGCCCCCCGGCTCGCGGGCCGGACTCGCCACCGCTTCGGTCCGTGCCCATCGCGGAGTCCCCGCCGCGGCACCGGCTCCCGCAGAGTCCCTCCTCCGGCCACAGCGGCGGTGCCCATGGCGGCGGAGCCTCAGCCCAAGGCGCTGACCCGCAAGCCCCTCCTGCTCAACAAAGTGGAGGGCTCGCAGGAGGTGGTGAACATGGCAGCGATAGTGCCCAAGGAGGACGGGGTCATCAGCGTCTCCGAGGACAGGTACCGGGCGTCCGCGGGCCCAGCGGGGTCTGTCCCCTCCCACCGTCGCTCCGCTGGTGGTCCAGGTCCACCACCAGCGATGGTGGGAGGTGGCAGGTCCTGCGGTGGTTGTGAGTGCTGGCGGTGACAGACCCGCCAGCATCCCCGGTGTGACCGTCGGCTCTGCTGCTGCCGTCGGGGACGCGGTGCTCGGCGTGGGGACACGGCCTTAAGCAGCCACGTCTGGTCCTAGGGGAGGAGGAGGTTGGGACAAGGGTCTCCAGCTCGGGGATCCACAGAAACATGGAATTGTTTGGGTTGGAAAGGACCTTAGGGATCAGATGGTTCCACCCTCCTGCCATGGGCAGGGACCCATCGAAACTTGCAGGATTTGAGTGACTTTTATTAGCGGGGGTAAAATGGGATTTGAGATCGTCTCCCTGCCCGGGAGGCTGTGGAGATCTTTGACCTTGCCTAAAAGATTGCGGTGGCATTGGCTAAAACAGTAGTTTTGGTTCCCGTTTTCCCTCTCCAGTCATTTCTTGGTAATTGTTTAAAAATACCGTGTATCAGCGATAAGATCTTGGAGTTCAATCCCGTGCTGTAAAGCTGCCAAAGAGGAGAATGTTTTCAGGCTGTTTCGCTGGGCTGTGCGGGTCTGGGCTGCCCTCAGGCAGCTTTGTTTCTTCTGAAAGAGCTCAAACTTAATTCAGCCCTGCAGCAGGAGCTTCCAAACTCCATCCTGAAAGTTCCTGCCTTTGAAGTAGGAGTTCATTTTTCTTGCAGTCTATCAATAATTATTTTAAGCAGAGTTTCTTTGCAAGTTAGGCGCTGGTATGTAACCTGTGTTCCTATCTTGAAAGAAAAATGTTGACCGATGTATGAATATACCTTGGTTCTCATGAGGGTTTTTTGGTGGACTTTTCACTTGGATGCCTGTAACCTCTGGAGTGTGCTTTTGTGTCTCTCCCAGCTTTCTGGAAAACTGTCGGTATTTGTTTAATTTTGTCTTTGTCCTCATTGTGAGTTAGTTTTCGGCTGGTTGTCAAATATATGCAAATTTAAGATCATCTAAATTCATCTAAGCTGTGCACTCCGAGTGAACCCTCATGCCTCATAGCAAGAGGGACTGAGCTATTTAAAACAAGTGCACTGCAAAAGAGACTTGAAGTAGAGTTTACATTGCCACAGTTTCATGTTCTTTACTTTTATTGTGAAGCTGAATAAAGCTTGGGTGTATTTTGTTGTATTGTAACTTGTTAGATTTATTCAGTCAATTCTTTGTTTCTGTAAGAAAGTATTCCTGCAATTCATTGTGTAGGTGTCTCAACCTCTGCATCTTCACTGCCTTTGGGAAAAATAAGGACCTTCTGCAGAGTTGTTGCAGATAGGTTGATCCTCCAAGGTGATACTTTGGTGTAGAGAAAGTTGCCTCATCCTGGGCATCCTGCTTACTGATGAAAGTGGGGAAAGAAATCTGCTGTTAGATGTGCCCATAGATGTATTTAGGTTTGCTGGTGATACTGACAACGTTCACTAAGTTAAAACAGAGCAGTAAGCCTGGAGGTTCCCAAGTTACTTTGTGTTTAAAGGCACTAACCAGGTAATTTCCCTGCTTGTGGAGTTGTGTTGTGGTGTCTTTGAAATGCTGTAAGCTATGATTGTGCCTTTTATTTCTTTAGGTGCAAAGATGTTGACTGATGGCTTTTTCTCTTATTTTCCCTCTCCATTAGCATTTCTATTGTAATTAAAAGTTCAGAGTTTATACTTACTTGGAAGGAATTGCAGGTTGGACACCTGAAGTAAAATCATGGTTATCAGACTCTCAATATCTATAGTTTATGATTGGGCTAGTGCAGATCCTTACTGTACTTTTTCTTGTTCGGACCTGCCCTCTCCTGCTAGTGTTGATGCCGTTGTTTAATGGCTTTGGAGTGTGAACAGCCTTTAGACATCCTTGGAAACTGTAGAGGCCAGTTATGGAGATATTATTTGTGTCTTGTTAGTCAAATAAGTGAGTTTTGGCCACATTTATCAGCCTGTGGTATATAGTTCTGTGAGAGGAATGCTCTGAAACTTTTTCAGAGAGCTTCAGCTGGAACGACTTGCTCTCTTCAGCACTTGCTTCAGGCTGGGGAGAGTAGTCGTCTGTAAAAAGAAGAGGGCTTTCTCCATCAGTTCACTGGCTAATGTCTGAACATGTCATTGCTGAAATTCCTAGTGCTCTTAACATACACAACAGCTGAGCACCGCTTTAAAGGTTTTCTTTAGTGCGTGATGTGGCTCTTTACCTGTAAACCCTTCAAAGCAGCACTTGGTCCCTAGTTTCTATTTTGTATGGCACAAGTGGCTTTATCTGGTTTTAAAAGACATGGAAGTGGTTTCAGCTATAGCTTGCAGACATAGTCATGCATTATATAGCCCTGAATTGTTGTGTTTGTAGTGCATGCTTGCACATATTTTAAGAAATAAAATTAAAAACTAAGTAATAATAGACAGTGTGCTTACTCCTCATAAAGAATGGCATATAGGAGGAAAGAAAGAATCGGAGGGGAGGGTTTACATATTTAACTAAAATATCTAAATTTTACATTACCTGTAAGGTTGGAGTTTCTTTTTGGTGTGCATCCTCTGAATCCTAGTCAGTCATGTTAGTTGAACAGTGTGCACTTGCGATGCGTCCTAATCTTAGGGATTTTATCTGACTACTTACTAGAGCAAAATTGACTGAGCCTGTATCTCTTTACAGTACAGTTGGTGTGTATTGGGAGGGATTGGACGGAGTTTTAGTCTGTATTTTAATTCCAAGGAAAATGGAAGCACCTGTCTAGGCAGGTGAAAATTAAGGGAGTGGCAACATTTGTTTTCCTGGAAGGTATAAGCCTGATGCAGAGGGGCTATAAGAAAGAAATTACTAGCTTTCATCCATACATTTTCACCTGCTAGCAAATGGATAGAATTAACAGATTTATATCCAAATGTGTGGAGTCCTGAGTGATCCGTGGCATTGAATGTCCTAGATGCTACATGTGAACCTAAAGAGGGATTTTCTTAATGTGCACAGCTGCCCCTAAGTTGTCATCAGCTTCTCTTGTGTTAAAAGTATGTGCTTTCAAAATTCCAAGATTGCTGAGCATCCTTGTCTTTTGTTGTCTTCAGAGGGAAATGTGGGTGCTGGGCATGTCTGAAAAGTAGGTCACTGGCATGTCAAGTTGAGACATATCTACTTCATGCCCCAGAGAAGATTTAGTGTCATTAATCTTACCTGAGCATGGGTACACGGTGGGAGAGGTGCACTGATTCACCCAGCTTTCAGTGCAAGCAGTTCTGCTTGGGGTTGGCACATTGCTGTGTTTCTCAAGAGCCCAACAGTGATGCGAGTGCTAATTCCGCTGGGTGTCCCATGTGTTGCTGGACAAGACTAGCAGGAAGAGTCTAGGTGTCACTGCGGTAAACCTGCACTTGGCCACTAGCAATCTTTTTTTCCACTAGCTATATTGTAGGTGAGGAGATCTTAGACCTGTGCTGGTGCAGGCAGCTTCCCTGGTAATTACAAACTCTGATCTGTGCCCTCTTTAGGGTAGAAGTTCTGTGCTGCTACAGACCTTGGAAATGTTGATGTTGCAATCAAGAGTTGTTCTTCTGAAAGTATTTACAGGAGGTTAAAGCTTTCATAGTCAACTGAAAATTGTCAAAATACTTTTTTAAAAAAAGCCTGGCATCCTAGTCTCCTAGAGAACCTTGGAGAAAAGTATTTATGCCATTGGAATTTTTTTTAAAATAAGGGAACAGAGACCTTTGTCATCTCCTCGTATCGTACTACTTTGTATCATCTTAAGTTCCTTTTGAACTGAGATATCTCAGCTTTTTCATATGGATTGCTATATAAACAATGAGCCCTCTCTGTTTGTCATGTAAATTTATGTTAGTGTCTTCACCTCACAAAAAGAAAACTGTACAGACTTGGTCTTAGAATCATAGAATCATAGAATAACCAGGTTGGAAGAGACCCACCAGATCATTGAGTCCAAACATTCCTATCAAACACTAAACCATGCCACTTAGCACCTTGTCCACCCATGCCTTAAACACCTCCAGGGAAGGTGAACCAACCACTTCCCTGGGTAGCTCTTGCTAGATTTGGTTTACAGTTTGAGGTTTTTAAATGCAGATGTTTACTTAAGCTGTTGTCCAGGTCCTGCCATCTTCTGGATATGCTAAGTAGCAGTGTTTTAGGGGCACAAAAAATGAATGACTGTCTTGCACAGATGAAATCTTGACTTTGCTAAACTAGCAGTGAACTAGGAATGTACCTATGTGACAAGAAATGTGAAGGCTGCCTTTGGTGTCCTGCTGACATGCCTTCTAGCATGGAGAAGCGTGATCTTTCCACCATTAAATATATTAAAAGCAATATTTTGCTCCTTGTGATTTTGTTGTCCAGATCCAGGGCATAAAGCATATAGCATTGTAGTTTATGGCTGTGAGATACTTCTAATGGAAAAGCTGGTTATCTTCTCTTCATGCTGCAATCAGGCAGGACACAAGTCGCTGCAGACCCTGGGTAAATTCCCTGGGCTTCCTTCCTCCTCTGACAGAGTGGTAGAGAGCTATTGGTTTGCAGAGGTATGGTTGCAATACAGGTTTGTAATTCACATCTAAATACAGGGTTATGTCACTGACAGCTGCTCTGCTTGTGTGTGGCTGTTAGTTTGCAGCAGAAGTGTAGCTTGTGTGAGAACTGACTTTGATGCTGGCTGCTTGTGTATGTTCATTGGTCCAAGCCTGTAGGTTTCACACCCAGGTTATTGCAGCATGAGCAATAGATCAAGTAGCGCAGAAGTTGTGGATGCTTTTCACAGATGTAAAAAGACTTGTCCTTGCCTGAAAGTTGTTTCAATTTTTATTAAAATATCAGTCAGCAATAAAATTGTTGAGAGAAAATGAAGGAACTCTGCATTAGCAGTTCAGGGGGTTGTAAGAGACCCATCGCCATAGATGTAACTTGTTTACTCTGAATTTTTTAAAACTAATCAGATGTGTTGCAACTTGATGACTGCTTGGAATAAAGCTCAGGGCGGAGGTTAGTGCTGGCTGTTTAAGTGAAAGAGTGTGAATGCTAGTAGGAGCCTTAGAAGAACATGGGAGATACCAAAGCTTTTGGATTCAGAAATTGTTGCAGATGTTGAAAAGTAACTGTCTTTGATTTGACTATCCCGTTGAGATGCCAAAATCTTCTGACTAGCATTAAGGAGTTGAGTTGAAGTTTGCCAAAGCTTGTATATCACCTGTCTTAGGATGCTCTCCCCCACCCCACACAGAGTAGTGAGTGTCAGTTAAAGATTTAAAGCACTAGCATTTAGTCTTGTCTTTCGAGCTACCCTGCAACTGCTAGCTCATACAGGTCAATGCACAGATTGGTGCAACTCCTGCTGCTTTATGAAATTCCTGTCTGAACTGCAAGGTGGCAGCTGCAAAAATGTGCTATGACAGTGTGGCTTGGACCACTATTTGTAGGAGATAGAGGGGAATGGCAAGAGAAACAACATTCAGGACACGGAGGGGAGTGGGCAGCAGGGTCCTGCCCAGCACAGCAGTTGTCTCCGGTGTTTCAGCCTCAGCCTCCCAGGTTCTCTTGCACGCTAAGTATGATGCTTTGCAAGTGGAACCAAACCTTACTGAGGATGATGGATCTCAGAGCCTAGAAACATTCCCTAGGTTAAGACACCCTAAGTCATCCATCAAAACAGTCTCTGTAAATAGGAAAAGACTGGTCCTTTCATAGGGGATTCCCTTCTGAAGGGAACAGAAGGCCTGATATGCAGACCGGACCCATTACAGAGGGAAGTCCGCTGCCTACCTGGAGTCTTGTTTAGAGATGTGGAAAGAAAATTTCCAACTCTGGTCAGGCCCACAGATTATTATCCACTATTGATTTTCCAATTAGGCAGTAATGAAAATGGAACAAGAAATCTGAGNATAGAAAAAAAACCTATGAAGGGCACTCCAGCATATCAAGGATGATGTGCCAGTGAGGCCCTTTGATCTGCTACCTCAGAGAAACTGGGGAATAGCACTTAAAGTGACAGCAAAGATAGAAAGGTTATTGATGGGTTAGAAACTACAGCAAGTAGTCACTTAGGAATTAAGACTATTCCCCTCAGGAGTGTAATGGGGTTAGTAGCCCAGCTGAAGATATTCTACACCAGTACACACAGCATGGGCCACAAACAGGAGGAATTAGAAGTCATTGTACAGCAAGAAAACTATGATATAATTGCCATCACAGAAACATAGTGGGATGACTTGCATAACTGGAATGCTGCCACTGTTGGCTATGAGCTCTTCAGGTGGGATAGGCAAGGAAGGGGGAGGCAGTGGGGTAGCACTGTATGTTAGAATATTTTAATGGCCTTGAGATCAGTGATAGTGATGATAGGGTTGAGTGTCTATGGGTAAAAGTCAGATAAGTCAAAAAGAAGAGATATCTTTGAGGTAATCTGCTATAGACTGCCCAGCCAGGAAGAAGAGGCTGATGAGATATTCATCAAGCAACTGGGAGAAGTCTCACGAATAGTAGCCCTGTTTCTTGTGGGAGACTTCAACTTACCAGATGCTGGAAGTATGATACAGCAGAAAGAAAATTGTGTAGGAGGTTCCCAGAGTGCATGGAAGACAACTTATTGACACAACTGGTGAATGAGCCGACTAGAGAAGGTGCCCCGCTGGACCTGCTGTTTGTGAACAGAGAAGGCCTTGTGGGAGTTGTGACAGTTGGAGGATGCCTGGGGCACAGCAATCACGAGATGATAGAATTCTTAGTTCTAGGAGAAGTAAGGAGGGGGGTTAGCAGAACGGCCACCTTGGACTTGCAAAGGGCAGACTTTGGACTGTTTAGAAAGCTGATTGATAAAGTTTCATGGGAGGCAGTCCTAAGGGGTAAAGGAGCCCAAGAGGGATAGATGCTCTTTAGGAAGCAAATCCTGGCAGCGCAGAAGCAGGATATTCCCCTGTGCCAAAAAATGAGCCAGCAGGGAAGAAAATCAGCTTGGCTGAGCAGAGAGATCTGAGCGGATCTCAGAAAAATGAGGAAAGACTGAGATTTGGAAGAAGAGGCAGGCATCTCAGGAGGACTACAAGGAGGAAGTGAGATCATGCAGAAAGGAAACTGTAAAGGCTAAAGCCCAACTAGAACTTAAATTGGCCAGTTCTGTGAAAGATAAGAGAACCTCCATCTTTTACTGGATGCAGGGGGAACATTAGTGACAAAGAATGAGGGTAATGCTGAGGTACTTAATGCCTTCTTTGCCTCAGTCTTTAACAGTAAAGTAAGATGTTCGCTGGGTACTCAGCCTCCTTAGCAAGAAGACGTGAGGGAGAGCAAGAACAAAGCTCCAGTGATCCAAGAGGAAATCGTTAGTGACCTGCTTGGCCAATTATACATTCACAAGTCTATGGAATTGGATGAGATCCACCAAGGATATTAAGGGAGCTGGTGGAGGTGCTTGCCAAACCCCTTTCCGTCATCTACCAGCAGCCCTGGCTGACTGGGGAAGTGCCACATAACTGGAGGTTGGCAAATGTTATGCCTATTTAGAAGAAGGGTCGGAGGAAGTATCCAGGGCACTACAGTCCTGTCAGTCTGACCTCGGTGCTGGAGATGGTCATGGAGCAAGTAATCTTGAGTGCTGTCACAGCACACACAAGACAACCAGGTGATCAGGCCCAGTCAAACTAACCTGATCTCCTTCTATGGCAAAGTTACCCACTTAATGGATGAGGAAAGGGCTGTGCACATGGCGTACCTGGACTTTAGTAAAGCCTTTGACACAATTTCTGACAGCATGGTGCTTGAGAAACTGGCTGTCATTGGCCTGGACAGGCGTACCCTCTGCTGGGTAAAGAACTGTCTGTATGGCTGGGTCCGAAGAGTGATGGTAAATGGAGCAAAATCCATCTGGAGGCCAGTCACAGGTGGTGTCCCCCAGGGCTCAGTGCTGGATCCAGTTCTCTTCAATGTCTTTATCAATGATCTGGGTGAGGGGGTTGAGTGTACCCTTAGTAAGTTTGTGGATGACACAAAGATGGGCAGAAGTGTTGATCTCCTTGAGGGTCGGGAGGCTCTGCAAAGGGATCTGAACAGGTTGGATTGATGGACTGAGACCAGCAGGATAAGGTTCAACAAGGCCAAGTGCAAAGTCCTGCACTTGGGACACAACAACCCTGTGTGGCACTCCAGGCTTGGATAATAGTGTCTAGAAAGCTGCCTGGAAGTGAAGGACCTGTGGATGTTGATTGACAGCCAGCTGAATATGAGTCAGCAGTGTGCCCAGGTGGCCAAGAAGGACAATAGTATCTTGGCTTGTATGAGAAACAAGCATGGCCAGCAGGAGCAGGGAAGTGATTCTGCCCCTTTGCTTGGCACTGGTGAGGCTGCTCCTCAAGTACTGTCTTCTGTTTTGGTCCCCTCACTATAAGAAAGGCACTGAGGTCCTGGAGTGTGTCCAGAGAAGGTCAATGAAGCTAATGAAGGGGCTGGAGAACAAGTCTTATGAGGAGCAGCTGAGGGAACTGGGGTTGTTTAGGCTGGAGAAGAGGAGGCTGAGCGGAGAACACATCACTGTCTACAACTACATGAAATGTAGTGAAGTGGGTGTTGGCGTCTTCTCCCAAGTGACAGACAATAGGATGAGAGAGAATGGCCTCAAGTTGCACCAGGGAAGGTTCAGATTAGACAGGAGGAAAGATTTCTTGGAGCACACTGCCCAGGGAAATGGTTAAGTCCCCATCCCTGGAGGTATTTAAAAGGCAGGTGGATGAAGTGCTTAGGGATATGATTTAGTAGTCAACAGGTATGGTTGGACTCAATGATCTCCAAGGTCTTTTCCAACCAAGCAATTCCCTGATCTCTGATGGGACTACAACTTCTACAGACCTAGTTTCAGCAGTGCAGTTAGGCATAAAAAGAGTGGAACATTAGGTGCTTGAGCATTTAGAGTCAGATAAGAGGTGTTTTTTACTTCCCTCTCTGATCCAGAGGTTATCCCTTTATGTAAAAGGTATAGATGCTTGTACTGTATAATCCAGTCTTTATCTGGAATAAGAGGAGCTACTTAATGCATCTTTTGTTTGCCTTATTGTAGCCTCATTTTCCACCAGTTGCTGAACAATGCTCTGGAGTAGCAGCAAGTTTTAGAATGGTGCATCTGCCTCCCATATTAACCAGTTCTCATTTTACTTCTTGTCTTCTCTGACCCCATCTTAATTTCACTGGCATCTGCTTACACAGAGACTGGTCCTCTCATCAGCGTGTCATGTATCTGTCAGGCTTGGTGACCTTCCCCTGCAGACTCCTGTTCTACAGCTGAACAATGTTCCTTAATGAGAGGAGACTGCACAATGCCACCTCTGTTTGTGCCCTGAGGCCTCTGGAATTAAAAACAAATGCTGCTTATGGAGCATGTGCAGTACGGAGCTTGCATATAACTAAAAATGTACTGTTGCAGGAAACTTACTGGGTTTTCTCCTAAAGCCAGAGATGACTGGAGGTGGCAGTGATGCTGCAGTGTTAAATGGCTGCAATACCTTAAAATAAAGGAATTCCAACAGTTTTGAAGGCTATTGAGGGTCATTTAGCAGACTGAAGATCTCAAATAGCATCTGAAGTTGTATGGCAACAGAAATGTCAGCCTTTTTGACCTACCTTATAGGTTTTGGGTTATTGAGGCAGACTGTTTTTATTTTCATTCTGTCCAGCTACAATGGTTCCTGCATGGTATCTGCAGACAGTGATCTGTGCACAGGTTTCCCAGCAACATCTTTCAGCTATGTGATAATGCATACAAGAGAACTGCTAGAAAGTCACACAAGTTTTGTAAAACATTGTTTATAGCAGTCTTAAGAGAAGTCAGGATATACTTGGTGGTTCAGAGAGGAAATGGGAAGGAGAAAATGGGAGGATGTAGTGAAGACACATGCTGTTCCTAGGCTTGGGAGCTCTAACACCCAATGAACACCACCACTGATATCCAGCAATGTGCAATGCCCTAAGGAGAGTACTGTCCTTTGCACGAATATCTTCTGTACATCATTGTGTTTTCTGCCCCATAACCTCTTGGGTGTTGGAAGACCATTTGCATAAAAGCACCCCAGAAGCCATGTTTAATATCCTTGCCCACAGTGCTTCTGTCACACTACTGTCAAATATGAGTAGTTTTATATAAAACTCTGCCAGTATCTGCATGTATTTGCCCAGGGATTTAGTGAGAATTGCAGCAACCGCCCCTATGCAGTCTGTTGAAAAGACAGCAGCAAGAAAAACTACAGTTGTTTCCCTTTGCATATGGTGTGAGGAAGTGATGGATGCACCCATGGTGCTGCAGGATGTGTCAGGCTGGGATGGGGCTTTGTGGGAGGGGGTGTGAGTGGTGGCCGTGGGCTACTGAGAATAGCCAAACACAGCAGGACATATCCTTTTCAGCAGAGCCCTGTCCTGCATAGGTCATTTTAGGGAAGAGAGAATAAAACTTCCTTCTTTATACTTTCATGAGGTGAAGTATGCAATGCAGTAAACGGGAAAACTGTAAAACAGATATCTGCACAGGAATGGCAAGAACCCCAGCAAGCAGGTTGGGCAAGTGGCTGAAGCAAGTTTGGAGAAGGAAAAATGCAATTTCATGAAAGGAATAGCAGGAGAGGGCAAATTTGCTAGGCAGCTCTCCAGTGAAGGAGCTTTATGCAATCATGAAACCATATGCAACTCTCAGGGTTCTTCAGATGTCACAGTGTGTGTGCCTGATGGCTTGGAAATATGCATAAATAACAGTCAAAATGGATATTTGGCTGTCAGAAAGCAGGTAATAAATTTTGCAGATTAGGCTGTGCTGAAATTTAGATAGACAAAATACAGCCTTCATCCTCGTAAGAGGGAGAACAGTTGTGGAGGCTGGGCTAAAAAAAAGTGGTGGTTTAATTTTTCATTTTTTTTCTCTTAGTCAGGCTGCAGGAAATAGCATTGTGTAACTAACCTTGGCCAGACTTTGAACATATGGGCTTTGCTTGTCATATCATGTGTATTCACCACTTAGAGTTTTTCAGGGAACTCTTAAGGTTTCAAGCACTGAATTGAAGACGATGCCAAAGCACAGTTCTGGGAAGAACACTGCTGTTTTGCTGCCAAGTTTACAGAGAAGTTTGATCTAAAGTTGTCTTTTACTCTCCAAATCCTGTACTATTTCCTCTTACTGCAAGGTAAAAGACCAGTGTTCTTAGGTTTTTGAAATGATGGTAGTGATCGATCAGTCCCAGAAGGCAATGCTTTTGACCTTTACAAGTCTGTAATAGCAGTTTCCTTAGGAGTCAAATCCTGCAGGGAGAGATCTGAACAAAGGCTGTCCTAATGTGAATGACCTGTTTTGCCACCAGTTGAATTATCTGGATTAGAATTATCTGGATTCAGGTGACAGAGCAAATACAGTATGCTGTCTTGAAGCAGTATGGAGAGAGATCCTTGCCTTTGTTTAGAACATGACAGATAATGAGGTTTTGCACCTCCAGCAGTGAGTGCAGATTTAAATTTACCTTTGGCATCATGTTCTTTACCAAATGGTGCATCTGCCTTCTAAAGTACTTTAGGGTCTTAAAGTAAATACCTTTTATTTTCAAAAGCTCTAGTAAGGTCTAATCATTAATCACTGCCAAAGCTATTACTTTAGTTTAAAATGTAACAAGATACAGCAAAAACATAATTACCTCTAGCTAATGCATGCTAAAGGATGGTAGATGAGAGAGGGTTTTGGTGTTGGTTCAAAGCAGTGGTATATACGCTCATGATACAATAGTTTCAAGATTTAGACACATAGGTACCAGCAGTCTCTGACTTTCACTTAGGTTATGTGTGACTTGGGATAAAAACCATATAGGCAGTGATTAAAAGGGGAAATCCAGTAGGTTTATTGTGATGCAATATAAGATGAAACAGAGCACTGAAAATCAGTCTGATTCTTTCCTTCTGGTTGCTGTTTAGCCTTTCTGAAGCAGTAGAGCAAATCTTTTATATGTCTTCTGTGCTTCACCTGTTTTGAGAACGTCTACACTGAGGTTTCTTTTCTTGCATGTCACCTGACACTGCAAGGTGAGGTGTTGTGTTGTACTCAATATTCTGTACAGTATTTGCCTGTATGCATGTTTCTAGGCCAGTTTATTCCACAAAGATTCAGAAGGGATTGCCTTTTTATTTAATACAGTTACCCCTTATCTCAGAAAACCATGTAACGTAATCCCTTTTGAGAGACAGGTCCTCATTAAGTATTTTGCCTCCTTTATGTATGTTGGAAACTAAGAATCTGTGCCTTGAACCTGGAAATGATACATTACCTTTTATTTCTATCTAGGTTGAAGTAATTTTGCCGCTGTGCTGTATTAACCTTACTTTACATGTTTTCCTCTTGATCCTTAGTGTTACTAAACTGTATCTTCTTATTAGCTTGCTCCATCCCTGTTTTTCTTTTTGATAGAGAAAAATTCTGTTCCCCTTTTCAGCTCTGTGTTTTGCTGGAGCAAATGTGGCCTATGGAGTCATTCAACAAGTGGTTCAAATTGGCATTACAATGGCCTCAATGTTTTGCAGCACCATGTGTGTGAGATAGAATGAAAGTAGTGTTTCTGAGGAGGCACTTTCTGTTTTGATGGTAAGGACATAGCCTGTGATCCAGCCTAGCTTCTACTGCATGCAGGGTTGACTAAAGGCAGCTGCAGCATTCTGGTGGCAGGGGAGATCCTGTAGATTATGTCTTGGCTGAACTTAACAAATCATGCCTTTGCTTCACGGGCTGTTTTAGCAGATCTTCCAGCAATAAGCTCTTGTCAAAGGCTGATCAAAAACTGTCTCAACATTAATTGTGCTCAGGGAGTAGGGTGAGAAGATGTATCTGTTTAGCAAAAATTGGCGCCTTTAGTTTTTTTGTATCCCAGGCCTGGAATTAAAAAGTTGGTGCAGCTTGCTGTGGTGAAGTGATGTATTTTGTTCTGTTCCACTGTGCTCTGTTTTATGTCCCATTCAAGTCAAAATAACTGTAATTAAGCTCCAAACTGCCTATTAGGTCTTCCAGAGCCTTGCCTGGGCCTCTGTGTGTTTTGCCATCGTAGCTGAGGCTTTTAGCACTGCCTGATGAGTGAAAACCCATCTGATATTACCTCATGTAGTAGGAGTTTTGTGTCTGCATTGGCTGCCATTGTCAGCTAGAGTGGACGCTGGATTTGTTCAGGCAGTGGAAAGCAGCTAGTCTAAGAATATCAGCTGCAATGGGTGGTAGACTGCAGTACTTGGCACAGTGAGTGACATAGCAGGGGTTGGTTACACAATGTATAGATGCTAATCCATTTCCAAAGAAGAGCACAGTCTCTTCCCTTCAGGAAATGAATCAGACTTCATAAACAAATCTCTTCTTGGGAACTTCTGCAACTGCCAGTAAATGAGTGGGAATAGATGATTCCATCATCCTACTTTCAGAATATCAGCTAGTAAATGATCCTTCCATACTTCAGCAGCAACATCAACTCAGTCTCATACAAACACTTAACGAACCTTCACGTTCCCGTTTTGATTCCTATTGTTGCTAGGTTTATTTTGTTTATTTATAGCCAAAAAACCAAAAGCATATGCAATTTTGGATAACTTGCTGCGGTGCTTGAGGTCCTGTAGCCGGCTGACCTGTGAAGCACTGTCAGGTGAGGAGCCCTGTTGAGTCTCATGGGCTGTTGCAGAGACATGCTCTCAGCCCTGCTGCAGGCAGGGTTTCTGCAGGCTGCATGGCTGCAGCAGTTGCTCTGGGGGACATTTGGGACCTCTGTTCAGCACTTCATCTTCCCCTTTGTGTGCTCTTTATGGTTTCTAGTGTGGTTGGGGAGCACGTGACCAGCAGGAAGGTAGGAAATCTCACAGTAGCTCGTACCCCTAATTCAGTTCCAAAGTTGGTTTTGGAGTGGAAGATTAAAAGCCAATGTAGAATTTTCTGTTAAACAAGAAATGCTATAAATGCTGGTAGTCGTGGTCCTTAGGTTTCCAGCAGCTAACTCTTCCTCCAGCACTGTGGCTAACCCATATTAGAAACTGGAGAAAGCAGTAGGGGAAGTGAGTTACGTAGTACAGGTTGTTTAAAAAACTTTAAATGCTGTAGTGCCTGAAAATGCATGAACTCTATCTGAATTCTGAAAGCTTCTCTGTGATTTAGGAGGCTTTCATTTCTCCCTTCTCCCCAGAAGGTTCATGGGTAGCTAAGAGGTAGCTTGGCAAGTATTTTCTTAGTAAGTGTTCATTAACAGGAAACTAAGCCAAGAAATCTCTATACCCACCAAGTTTCATCTGCAGGATCACAGCTTATATTCATCACTCTAAAAACTTGATGACTTAAAAATTCTTTTATGAGGAATTGGGAATGAACATAATTTTCTACTTTTTATGAGGTGTAAACACATCTGAATGGACAGCCCAAGGACTGTAGATGTTGAGATCACCAGAGGAAGCTTGGATAAACTGACAGATAGCTTGACCTGCTTCAGTCAGTGTCTCTTATTGTCTTTGGCTTGCTCTAAAACTGTGTCCATGTGCACTTTTTGGCATAAATAGATGTTTTACATGGTTTAATTGTTATTCAGCTTTTAATCACAAAACCAAGACTATTAACTGTGTAGGCAAGTGTTTTGTATAGAGTGATGTGGAAGAAGTAAATAAATAACTATTTTGACAAAAATTCTGGATGCAGGAAAAGCAAATGACATGGGTAATTGCGTAGTGATCAGTGTTCGAGTGGTTTGCATGTGGATTAAATAGTGTAAATGGTGGCTTCAAAAAGTGCGATGTGTACATATATTGATACCTCAGATTTAATTATATTCTTCCAGATAAAAAATTATACTGCCTGTGTTTGCAAGCAGGCTCCCGGTTTGCAAGCCGACCTTTGTGATATTCCAAAGAATTACCCTGACAGTAGTCATTATCCTGGTTTTTGTTTGATTTCCCCTTATGGCTGTGTGTGATGATTCTGTTTAAGCCAGAAATTGCTGTTTATTCAGTTGCTTGGCCAGTGTCTTTACACTGACTTAAAGCTAATAAAAGCAAAAAAGGGAAAGCAGGAAAATATGGACAACCTTGATATATTATTTTGGTGTGCAAGGTAACAAGAAAGAAGGGTTCTTGTGAGCAGAGACAGCAAATAATTTATTGTCCTGGCTATACAATTCTTCTGGATATAAGAGAAAGATTTTTTCATGGAAAGGGTCATTGGACACTGGAACAGGCTGCCCAGGGAGGTGGTTGAGTCACCATCCCTGGAGGTATTTAAAAGGTGGATGAGGTGCTGAGGGGCATGGTTTGGTGGTTGATAGGAATGGTTGGACTCAGTGATCCTGGGGGTCTTTTCCAACTAGTGATTCTGTGGTTCTGTAAACAAGCCCAATATTGCACAGTGTGGTGTGTGTGGAATCAATATTGTTCCCTCTTTTCAATGACTGCATGAACCATCTGGGAGGAACAGGCAACTGAACCCAGGGCCAGTTGCTATAATGATTGTATTTGTAATAAATTAAATAGCATGATGGTATGTGTTCAGGCATGGGGATCTGGCTGGCCTGTACCATATGGGTGTGGGTACCAGACACTGCGCTTGCCATGAACTGATTTGCACAGCATCAAACAATCTCCAGACAGGGTTTGGGAGTCAGCTTGGGCTGGGGACTCTTCCCAGTACACAGCCTGGATGCAGCTGCTGGTTTCTATGCCAGATGGCCTCACTGCCAGACATTTGTCCCATGCCTGTGTCGTGTATTAATCTAGGTGTTTCACATCTCTGGGGCACCCAGATCATGTGGCTATCCCTGCTGGGGGGAGGTACACTGCCTATGGGAAATTGATTCTGTGATTTTAAATAAAAATAATTTTAAAAGAAACACAACAGACCCCCAAGCTACTGGTGTAAACAAGACACAGCCCTTAAAACTGGTCTGCCTGTAAACATTTCCTCTGGTTTAAGATCTGTAACAGTGAGTTCAAAAAGCCTGGATTAGAGACCAAAAATAATTTGAGATTCTTAAGACCAACTTCAACTGGATGTCCAGGGAAGGGCAGGACTTCTGGGGCCATGACACTGAGTATAAGTGCACACACTGCCAAATTCCTGTGTGCAGCATTGGCCAGTGACCCATGGAACTGCAGCCAGGGCTGGAACCCTGCTGGAACACTGAGGTGGCACTCATGGCTTCTGGGGCCAAGTCCTCCAGTCTGACCTCTGTGTTCACTTGCAGCACCACTGGAGGCCCAAGCGTTGGACCTATTATCTGTGTGAGTACATATCCTGATGTTACTTAACAGCTGTCAAGTTAATTTGTCTTCGCAAGCCTTTTTTCCAGGCTAAACAGTCTCAGTTCCCTCAGCCGCTCCTTATAAGACTGATACTCCAGATCCTTCACCCGCAGTGTTTCCCTCTTTCACACACCCTCTGGCACTTCAATGCCTTTCTTGTAGGCAGGGCCCCAAAACGGAACCAAATATTTGAGGTGCAGCCTCACCAACGCTGAATACAGGGTGGTGATCATTTCCCTCATGCTGCTGGCCATACCATGTCTGATACAAGCCAGGATGCTCTTTGTGTCTTCCTTCCCTCAAGCAGATCAACACTCTGGCCCAGCTTTGTGTCATCTACTGAGTTACGGATCTCTTTGTCCTGATCATTGATAAAGACACTAAACAAGACTGACTCCAACACTGAGCCCTGGAGAACACCACTTGTGACCAGCCACCAACTGGATTTTGCTCCATTCACTACAGCTCTTTGAGCCTGTCCATCCAGCCACTTTTATCATAGAATCATAGAATCACCAGGTTGGAAGAGACCCACCAGATCATCTAGTCCAACCGTTCCTATCAGTCACTAAACCATGTCCCTCAGGACCTCATCTACCTGTGCCTTAAACACCTCCGGGGAAGGTGAATCAACCACCTCCCTGGGCAGCTTGTTCCAATGCCCAATGACCCTTTC
>WAAB01001916.1:89611-109424 GCA_013389865.1 Piaya cayana
ATGCCATTGTCCTTCTTGGCCACCTGGGCACACTGCTGGCTCATGTTCAGTCAGCTGTCAACCAACACCCCCAGGTCCTTCTCCTCCAGGCAGCTTTCTAGAGAGACCCCTCCTAGTCTGTAGCTCTGCATAGGGTTGTTGTGCCCCAAGTGCAGGACCCGACATTTGGCCTTGTTAAACCTCATGCCATTGGACTCAGCCCAGCGGTCCAGCCTGTTCAGATCCCTTTGAAGAGCCTCCCTACCTTCCAGCAGATCCACACTTCCACCCAGCCTGGTGTCATCTGCGAACTTTTCATATGTACCAATCACACGTACCAGTCATATATACCATGGCTAACCTGGGACATAAGGGTTTTACAACAGTCTTTAGAACATTTTTCACAAAATCTTCTGTATCACAAGATTTCACTTTCTCTTTCTGGACACTAACAGAAATTCTGCTCAACCTCTATTGCATAAAATCCTGTGGAAACAACAATTTTAACCAGACACTAAGAGAAAGGAGCAGATTTGGAGTCAAGTAAATTTAAATTATGAATAGCTATCAATTATGCAGAAGTAATATGAAAATCAATAGAACAAGATGTCTAACTTTGCTCCCCTTACTTCTATGTAGCTAAGATTGATATTGATTCCTGAAATCACAGATCAAAATTACATTGGTCTTACCATTTGGCAATGTATTATGGTTCTGTATTATCTGTAAAAATTAAGCATCTGGGGAAAAAAATCCATCACTGGAAGTAGAAATGAGAAGTTTTATTGTGGAGGGAGGGGATGGGAAGAAAGTGTGACTATCTGTCTTGCCTTGCAGAGGAGTTGAATTCTGTTCAGTTGGTGTCTATTGAGTCTCAATGCTATGGTTTTAGCTGCTGCTGGAGGAAACAGCTACTATGTCTTTGATAAGTATGTATAGTGATTAGTTTCTGTTGTAAGATCTTAGCAGGCACAGGTCACTTTTGAGTCTCCCAGAAAATGGCCAGACAATTGTCCATCCTACCAGGGGACCTAGTATCAACTGTTCATTTAAGTATATTTTCCCCTCCAGATTCCTGTTTGAGATTTGATTCTGGGGTATGTGGTGTCAGTTTCTACATGCCCAGGAGATCTTGTAGCCTGCCTGGTCCTCCTGGTTGAGTGCTTTTATATCTGAGCTTTCACAGAGTTAAGATCGGGTGTTTACGCAGTCCAAATTAGCACTGTAGGAGTGTGTCAAGGTCTAAGGAGACTGTGGGATTTCACACAACTCTTTGGTATTTTGCATTGGCTGGCTTGAACTGCCGTATTTGCCTCCTATTTTTGAGCACCTACGTTTTTTGGGGGAGCGGTGCTCCTGGACACATGTACTTTTCCAAGACCTGCTGGTATTTGATATTACTGTACTTTTCTCTTGTGGAATTTGGTCATGGCACTGCTTTCTCTGTCTATCCAGGATTGCTTTAGAAGCATCTCAAACATCTGGGTTTTATTTCTGACTAATATTCATATTTTGTAAATATTCTGTGGATAGGACTGAGTTTGATTACTTTGGGGGTGTGCTTCTTTATTCAAAAACTAAGCTGCTTTGAACAAAAAAATGCTTTATGCTTCAGACTTGGTAGTAACTTGACTCAAGTTGGGGAGGGAATGAGAGGATGCACTTGCCAAGAGCTGATGCTGAGACTTAAACTTTCCGTGGGCACTGTGGACAAAGCCAAAGAAAGTGAAATTTTTTCTCTAACTGAAAAAATGCAAACATTTTCCAATTGCATACTTCAAAATTTGTACTTGAAAGAAGAAGATAAGTTTAAATTTAATTCAGCTAGTGTGTTACTTTTTCAAACTGTCCTTTGTTTTCTTATTTGCTTATTTCACCGTGATAAATAGTGAACTTTTGTTTACCTTAAATAAAAAAAAAAAAAACACCAACCAAACTTTTCTGTTAAGATAAAATAGAGAGAACTTAAAGGATTTAGTGTCCTAAATAGCAGAACAAGAACTTCCTATCTCGGGGGAACCAAAGTAAGTGCAAGTGTACTATCTGGAGAAGCCTGAATTTGGAAATATNTTTGCTTATTTCACTGTGATAAATAGTGAACTTTTGTTTACCTTAAATAAATAAAAAAAAAACCCAACCAAACTTTTCTGTTAAGATAAAATAGAGAGAACTTAAAGGATTTAGTGTCCTAAATAGCAGAACAAGAACTTCCTATCTCGGGGGAACCAAAGTAAGTGCAAATGTACTATCTGGAGAAGCCTGAATTTGGAAATATTGTCCATGTAAGATTTGTGGAGGTTGCACACAGGCAAATCATGGAAGTATAGAATAGTTTATGTTGGAAGGGACCTTAAAGATTGTCTAATTCCAACCCCATCACCATGGGCAGGGATATGTCCTGCTAGATCATGCTGCCCAAGGGCCCATCCAACCTGGTCTTGAACTCCTCCAGGGATGGGGCAGCCACAGCTTCCCTGGGCAACCTATGCCAGTGCTTCACCTACTGTCATGGTGAAGAAATTCTTCTTATGTCTAGCCTAAATCTGCCCCTCTCTAGTTCATACCCATTCCCCCTAGTCCTATCACTACAAGCCTATGTAAAATAGTTGTTGAGACCAGCTGGAAGGGTTTTCATTGTCATGTTTGTCATCACCACACTGCAGACTGTGGACCTGGACTTCTCCCTTCCTTCTGGTGACCTCATGCACAAAGCCTTCTTGATACTCCAATGACTGGGGTGCAAGGAGAATCTTGGGGTTTTTGAAGGGTTTGTCTTCAGCCCATTTCCTTCATCTGGACAGATCTGATATTACCAAAATCCTGTGCTCTTTAAGTTTTCTTGTCCAAAGGTTACTGAACCATCAGCTCTCTGCCATCCTTACTGCAGGCTTTTTATCATCTGCACTTTATAACCTGTTCCCTACTGCTTTTTCTTCCCTTTCTTGTTCGATCTCTAATAACTCCTCTCACCTCGCACTGTCATTTCCTCACCTTCCTGTTTATTCATTCTTTCAGTGGCCTCCAATTTGAAATTCAAAAAAAGAGTCGCTGCCTCCTTCCTGCATCCTTGTTAATGCTGAATACTGTGAAATACCAGTATCCATCAGCCAGCTGCTATGAAATTAAAATGGGACAGCTTGGTCTGGGAGAAACACTGGCACCAGAAATCTGGTAAAAACCACCATGTGCATGTGTGATATGAAAGATATTTGATGTCTTTAGCTGATTTTATCTGCCAGATGTTGCCTTCTGAAAGCCCAAAGTACCCGCTGTATCTTTCTGTTACAGCAGCTCCTTTCCTACCAGCAACCTGTAGTGATTTACAGTTTATTAATAGGGTTTTTTACCTGCAAAATATTATTAAAATGCATTGAATAATTTTGAGAAATTGAGAGACAGTGAATGTGTGATGCCTGTCAGGCAATGGTGGGTGAGTGGGCTGGAATGCTACAAGCTGTACAGGAATGGAAATGAGATGGGAATATTTTCTTTCCTGTGCAGTGAGGTGGAGGGAATGGCAGTATTTGCCCTTGCCTCAGAGCTTCAAAGCCACAATTGACATGGTGAGTAAGGGGACAACAGCTGCTTGAGCAGGTATGTGGACTGCCTTGCAGTTGCTTGGGGGTGCACAAATGCTGAAGGCTTGTTACTGCCAAGGAGAGATGACCTTGGTAGTCTGGTACTGACTGGTTAACGGGTGTTTCTGAAAAGAGGACTAGAATGTGGAGTGAGTATCTGCGCCTTTCACACAGAGACACAGACATGCACAGGCACACACACCCACACACCCTGAAGCTTATGATTTTGCCAACAGCATGAGTATTTTAAAAGACCATGTCTAGCAGGACTTGTAAATCACTGTCATCACTTGCTGAACTAGAGTGCTGCAGGCAAAACTGGGGAGAGAAATAGTGTGTTTGAGAGGTGCATAAAAATGAAGGATGCCAGAGGAGCAGAAAGTGTGGGACAAGTGGAAGAACTGATGGGAGTACAGAAAAATGTCTCTAAGCTTTAACTGCGTGATTTGGAAGACGACTTGCTGGACTGTCATCTTTGGTTCCTTTGTCTTAAGTAGAGGTTACATTTCTTTCTACAGAAATATTTTCCTTCCAAAAGTTTGATCAGACAGAACTATTAAGTACTCTGGCCAGGAGAAAGAAAAAAAAAAAAAGAGTGGGAAAAGCAAAGAGAAAGCTCGACCTCTCAGACTTATGTGAGTGAAGTGAGTACTTTAAAGGTACAATGCCAGGGGGGTTGGGGAAAGATGCATTTGTGAAATGATCTGGTTGTTGCATTTCTAAGGGCCTTTGTTAGCTTGCATTTATTTATACCGTACTGCACAGATGATGAAAATTTGTGTATTTCCAAAACAACCCATTTGTTCACTGTAGTGTTCAAAATCATATAACAGTTCTGGGTCTTTCTTGTAAACTTGCTGTTACTGCTTATTGGTAGCATTTAGAGTGAGCTGTTCAGCTAGTTTGTTTTAGGGGCCAGATCCTACCCACAGGACAGCTCTGTCTAAATCTCTGAACGGTGTACTCCCTCCTACCCCCAACTAGAATAAAAATTGATTATAAGAATTGTTATCTGCCACTGAGTAAATGACTAAAATACTGCCCTCCATGTGCACCACCTCCTTCCAGAGGCACACTAATTGGGAAATCTCTGGATTCAGTTATTTGCTTACTCTGCTGCAGTTTTGCATTTCTTGATAACTGCTCATGAGTAGCATATATCCCTCCAAAGCTCACTGTGTGTATTTGATAAGAAGACATAATTCACTTCTGGTAGATGTGAAATGTGAAAGAAACCAGACTGTCAGGTCATTCCACCTGGATGTTTTCAGCATGTCTCAGATACCAGAACAGGAGATAGGGAGGAGGCACTGCTTGACACAGCAGAACGTACATGGATTTTTGAAAACAAAAGAATGGGTTTTATTTTGTGGGAAGCATATCTCATGGCTTGAGATGACTGGTTATATCATCTCAGCTTTTTTTCATAGTAGCTTATCTCTCTGGACAGAAAGCTGTTCCTCCCCTTACTGTCCTCCACCTAAGAAGGAATCCTGTCTGATCTCTGAATAGCCAAGCCAGAATTACAAGCTTGATTTAGTTTTTGAAGCAGTACTGAGCATGCAAGGCAAAAGAATCATGACGGGCTCTTCCCTTATTCACTGCCTTTACCCCATCTCAGCTCATCTTTTTGCTTGGCAGATGCTGTGAGCTGATTTTGTGCTTTAACTAAATAGCACAAGGATTACTCACCTGGCAGTCTCTAGGCGTCTTTTACCTTGTATTACCATTTAAAATCTGGTGTCCTTTGCCAAGGTCAGTGTTATATCTAGTCTGCTTCAATCTGTTGCCATCCTCTGCTTTCAACAGCCCTCCAATAAAGACATTACTTCAGACACTTTTCTTTGCGCTGTCGATAATTTTTCTAACTATTAGTCTTCTGGAAAGCAACATCTCTGAATGAAGTGGTGTGGAACAAGCTTTGTTCATGTGCATGCAAGTCCTCTGCTTGTAACTCAGGCCGCTGTGAAAATATTACTCAAATCAGAGATCAGTGATGTGTAGTTGTCTTGGTTAACATCAAATTACTCTTTCCTAAAAAGAAACGGTACAAATCATCATATTGTTGGTAGTGGAATAGCTCAAGTCTCTCTGCATCTTTACTCTCCACATCTTTACTTTACTTTAACAAGAATTGCATGATTTGCTGATAGTGTAAAATGCTCGGCATTATCTTGAACGTGTTGGAGATGAGATGGTACAGTGCTTACACACAGCGTACCCTGTCTCTAATGGTGTGGCACAGTCGATGATGTACTCTTCAAATGCACGGTGCTGCTATTGTAGGCTAGCTCTGTGGTACATATTATACAATGGTTTGTATCTGTTGTAACCTCCATATCTGTCAGTGTTCTTTTATGTGAGTTAAGAATCCTTACCTGTCTAAATTTGAGCAGGATGGTGTGGGAGGTCTCTGGGAAGGCACCTTGTCTTTATTCAACAAGGGGAAAGCTGATCAACCTTTTCCAGTGGACATGTTGAGTTGCTATGTAGTTAAATCAGCAGCAGTGATGTAAAGTCCTTGCTTTGAAAGTACTCTGCCTTGAATCCCTGATTCCTGTGGATATAAAAAATATTAACCCTTTTATAATGATCCTCATGCTTGAATAAGATTTAAATGTGAGGGGCTGCAAAGCAGAGGCAGATTTTTGGAGTTGATTTCATCTGAAGACCTCAATTCTTCCAAGATAAGACTGATACTTCCTCTGTGAATGGCAGCAATAAATATCCTGAGGTCCTTTCAAAGCCAAACCATTTTATGATTCTATGACTTTATGGTTTAGTGGTGGACTTGGCAGTGTTAGGTTTATGTTTTGACTTGTTGATCTTAAAGGTCTTTTCCAACCTAAACAATTCTGAGGTTCTGAATAACTGCTTATTGCATGGGGGTTGGACTAGATAACCTGCAAAGATGCTTTCCAATCCAAACTATTCTATGATTCTATAAAGTATGATGGATACCATTAAGGTTTTCCCTGGCGTGTGATTGCCTCTTCCTGTTGGTCTCCTTTATAATTTTCTTTCTACTTCTCTCTGCCAGGAGCATGTGGTTCTGGGATTGTCTCTAGAAGCTGTAGCTGGTGAATTCTCTGGCCCTCCCCTAATCAGTACAGTCTGGGCCAGTTATCTGTCCCAAATTAGCAGATAAGCTGATTGGGTGTGGAGAGCTGTGAAGAACTGCAGGACAACATAGTACATGAATGGCAGTGAATTACAGAGAGAATCTAATTTTGATGAATATACATTTTTCTCTCATCCATATTTTGTTAGTTTCTAAATCATGCCAGTGTGAATGAAAAACACGTACAGCTTCTGCCAAATAAGCAAATACTGCTAGGGTACGCATGAGGATAAGAGCAATAAAGAAAAGAATGGTAATGCTCTTATAATTCAGCAGGTTTGTCTGTGTCTGGATTACTGTGTTTAGTGCAGAAGATGTCAGTTCAGACAGGATATTGCCTCATTATAGGGACTGGAAGACAAGTAAGGAGAACAAGACACAAGAACAGCTTTCCCAAGGGATTGGAAAGATTTATTTGCTTAAAGAGAAAGCATGTAAGAAATTACAGGAGTATACATAGCAACCAACCAGAGGGGGAGGTAGCGATAACAAATTCTCCTAGTCATGTTGCACAAGAGCAAGAGGATATTAATTTAAATTAGCCGTTAACTAACTTAAAGGTGATGGAATAAAATTAGCAGAGTATCAAGTTGAATGCTGAAGAATGAAAAAGCTGTAATGAGGCTTTATAAAAGTAGTTGGATGTGAAGCTGCATGTTTGAGACATTGGTTTTTTTTAAACAACATAAATAAACCTTAAAGTTTCTGTTATTCAGTATTGCAGTACAGTTTTGAAGACAGTTCCTGTTAACTTGTGCTGATTTCTATCTCCCCACACATTCCCAGGGGAATGCAGAGGTGGCAAACTGTGACTGTCTTGCAAGCTCTTGAAATGCCAGGTCATCTCTAAATTAAAGAATTGAGAAATCTGGGCTTTGCTGGCATCTCACAAGGCTCTCCTCAGCATGTCTGATAAGAAGAAATCTGAGAACACCTGCAAAGGGCCTTCAAGGCTGCAGTTCCTTTGCAACTTAAAAGCCAGCCTTGTAGGACTGTTTGTTTTGCACTGCTTTATCCTGCTTTCTCCATTCCTTGCTTGGTTGCGCTAAAGCTGATGGTTTTGCTGCTTTCCTTCCTGGAGACCACTGTGATTCTTCAGCCAAAGTTATACTGCTGTGCCAGAGCAACAGAGTGGCTCCTAGCACATCAAAGCAGGTAGCAGCTGGGTTTGTGTGAGGAGAGTGAAAATATCTCTGAGTCAAGCTACTATGAGAGGAAAAGAATAATGAGCAGAACTGCTGAGGAAACATGTTATCAAACATGCATCCGGTTCCATGGTAAACTGGAGGATCTGGAAATGGGATTCTTCTGCAGAAAGTCCTTGCTTATGGAGAGCATTTCCAGAGGCGTTTTAGTATGATGCAGAGTGTGCAAATATATTCCAAGTAGATGTGTTTGCTGTCTCTGGAAAAACAGTGCCATAGTTGTTCATCAATATTCAAAATACAAAAGCCTGTCTGTTCTTAGAGAGGGTGTTTCAATAAACCTTCAGTATCATCTACAGCTGCATGTGACCAGCTGATTGTCTTATTTGTGGCTAAGGAGTTTAGCTATACTGCATGTGTATGAGGGTTAAAGTGAAACTTCATGTAGAAACAGAAATAAATGTGTAAATTGAGAGGGATGTGTAAATTGATGGGAACTGTGTGGATGTTACACCTTAACAGCTGCTTGTTTGGAAAAGTTCTCATTTGCATCCGGATATCATGAATGCTTTTCTCAAAATCTAAGAAATGCAGGTTTTCCCCTACAACCCTGTGTTGCATTAATTAAATGATAGGTGCTTTCTGTTTGAGTGTGATAAGTTTATTAACAGTAGAAAATAACAATTCTACAGGCTGTGCATGCTCTTGTCTTTTTGCAGCTAGAACCCTGTTTTCCTTGTACTAGGGTTCTCAAATACTGCAACAAATGGTTATACTCTGTTTAATACATTAAATATCCTCCAAGAAGCAGTGAAGTAGTTAATGGTTTAATTTAGTCTTCTGCAATCTATGATGCTGATGACTTAAATCCGGAAACTAAAACGCTGAGAGAGAGCATCATCCTTTGGCTGTGGAAATGTGGGTTCTTTCCCCCACAGTAAAGGCATGTTTTCCTAGATGCTGTACTATATACAAGCTCTGACTCAAAAAACCCAAGACTGTACCTCTTTTTATTTTAACAAATTAAGAAAATCAGCTTTGATCACCTTCAAAATAGTTCCCTCTGAGTTGTCACACAGCTGCTTACGATGCTGCCAACATTCAAAGCAATCCTGCAGATAATATTCTGAAAGGTTGTTGGGGATCATCGGTGTTTTTGCTTTCACAACTTCTAGTGGACAAAAAATGGGTTCCTTTGAGCGCCAACTTGATCTTTGGGATCTCTTCACTGTAAGGCTCAGTCAATAATTTTAAAAGTTTCCGTGGTAGATTCCTTCATTTTCACAAGAAACTTGAAGTTAACTCACTGCCCACTCATGCACACAGATGTTTTTCAATCAAGCGAAAGAAAATGTCTATATTTGAACACGCATTCACTCGTACCATGAGTGAAGTGATTGAGTTGAGTCTTGTCTCTGTGACAGATTAGAACATGTTCAATAACCATCTCTTTGTCTCTCCCACTCTTGATTGCTGAGATAAAGGGGTAGTATCATTTTCTTTTTGTGTTAGATCTTGTTAGTTGACCAAGGAAATCATTTCTATGAAAAATAAATTAAGCTAGGACATTTCATCTTCCTCCATATTCTCTTATTACCTGCAAACCTTTTTGTTCTGCATTCAAGTCTCCTCCCAGTTGCTGTGTGGTTTCCTTACTGATGCCATAGTATCATTTCAGAGCAAAATGGGAAAGAAAAGTAAAACAGGAAATTCTTGCTGCTTTAGCATACTAGCATTTGTGTTTTTTGTAAATTCCTTCTAGGGACTTAATTTAGTGCTTGGGATCAAATATATATTTTTTTCCTTGTAAATTAACCTACGAATGAATATAATTTCTTCAATATGTCATGCTGGTGTCATGTACATTGAAAATGGGTATGTCCAGTCCTCACATCATAAATGCAAAAGCAGAAATTTACTTTTTTCATGTGTTGAGTAATTAATTCATTTTTGTGCAGTGTAATATACAGAAATTAAAAAGGATGACTAATGTAGTTGATAGCCCATAGCAACTTTGGAAAACAAATTATGTTGTGTTCTTCTGGACAGATGTTCCTACCAGGCAGCTTGAACAGGGTTTTATCCTGCTTTTTCCATCCCTTTTTTGATTGCACTAAAGTTGATGGGCTTGTTGCTTTTCTTGCTGCTGTGGCAGGTTTTTGTTCTTTGCCTTTTCTATGTGGACAGTTTAGAAGGGAGCTGGAGGGTTGCTTTCTTGCAAGTCATTGATCCAGTAGGTATTTTTAGCATGGTTTCACTGAATCACTTATTTCATAGCAGGCCTATATTTTAATCTAATGAAGATCTTTCTAATAACTTCCATTACTGAAACGTTTGAATGTGGGAAGGAGATGAAAGTAATTGGATTGCAATAATTAAATCATCCAATGGGATTACCTTCAAAAGGTTTTGTGTTTATGCTTCCGAAATCCAAACAGGAATCGATTAGTGGAAGAAGCACTGAAACTGCATCTCTTCTGGAAGGAGTTCATTTGGTGGTTTGCAGGTGGAGGTGGTCTGTGGGTAAGAGTGAGAAATGAATATGCTTCTATTACACCAAAGATCTATAAGTGTAACTGATGCACAGGTGTCAGTGAGGGAGTTAATTTTGAAACTTTGCTTAAAAAAGTTCCTAGTACAATATAACACTCATTGTTTAATAATTTTCAAAGCTGTAGGTTGATGCTCACTGAGAACTCCAGCCCTGCATTTACCTACATTTGCAGGTAAAATTAGTTTCCCTACAGCATTTATGCTGGAGTGTGGTGTAATCACTGTACTACTTCATATGATACATGATGAGCAGCGCTTTTGTGGAGTTGCTGAAGACCTGAGGCAGCTCTGAACCTTGTGCTAGTAACCTCATCGTAAAAATATTTCTCTGTGGTTTTGACTTGTGGTTCACTTTTTTGGTCTCTCTTTACTTGCCTAAAGTATCTGTGGTGGGAACTGTTCAGAATCTGATTTTGGTCCAGTGCCTGAACAGCAGAGCATGCACTTCTTCCAGGCATATGTGCTCAGGTAACTGGAAAAATCACTGAACTGCAGTGCTTGTTGTCCAGAAAGCTGAAAAATGGGTGAAGACTGTTTCATAGCTGAGTAGTAAAACTGTCACATTGCTATAATTTTTTTTTGAGTCATAAAAATCCATTTTTCCTGAGATGACCTCATATTAATCTTTGGGTTTGAGTCACTTCCCACAAAATAACCCCAAAAAACTCTATGTAAACCAAAACTGTGTTAAATAGTGGTGCTTCTTTCTCTTAGGTCAGAGTGCCACTGATGGTTACAACTGTTTTTCCCTGACATACACATGCAGTTCCATAGCTATATATAACCCACCAAAACTTCAGCGTTTTCCCCTGTTATGTAACATGCATTTGCATTTAGTTTACAGCAGCATGAATTAAATGGGAGAGTATCTTCTAAAGCACGGTTTGAGGTAGGATGTTGTGTGAGCTTAGTGTGAAAAATGTCTGCCTGCTTGCTCGGTATACAGTTTTGTGCAATTTTTTTTTTGAAGATAGGTGGTAAATGTACAGTACTTTAAGCCTGCATTTTCTTCCAAAGTGTACCTATCCATTGAGCTTCTTTCCAAGACTTCCTGCTGTGCTCTTCTCAAGCAGAAATGAACTAGCAAAGTGCTATGCAAGATGACTAACCTCCAAGGTTAATTTGTACAACTCTTTAGTAGCTCATTCCCTGTCTTTGCTGCATATTTTGGCTCAAGATGACATTATTTCTGATCAAAAGTTTTACGTAACATACATTTTAATTTTTGTAGGACCCAGGGTCCATGGCAAGAAACTAGACTAGTCACTCTTGAGAATGGATGAGGTAAGAAACAGTAACAGAGGAGGATTATAAAGAAGAGCAAATGAGCCTGTTTATATTTATTAAGGAGAATCATCAAAGGTACCAAGCATTAGTTTCAATGGTACAGGCTGATGGTTTAAAAAAGTCCCTGAGTAAACTCCTTTGTCTGTTTACCCCTACCCAACTCTTTGCACCAGATGATGAAGTTACTCCTGAGGTCCCTGTTCAGCATCAGATGGGTGCTTGCATTGTAAATTATGCATCTAGCATCATCTTTTTGCAGCATAAGGAGAAATGCAAGGTCTAGATTTGTATCAACTGCTGTGCTGTCTGACAACTGCTGTGTAGATTATTACCACGGAGATTGCTGTAGTGATGAACTGTAGCTAAAATGTGCTCTGCTAGCCTGGGCATGGATGCATTTGAAGCACTGGGATTTTATATCTCTGGGAGGTATTGGTAGTGCCCTCGAACCTTCAAGGACTCAACAAACTCCTTCCCCTGGTAGAATTGGTGCCCGTGGTATTTCTACCAGATCCAGCTGCATCCATGCATTTTTTTGGCACACTCCCTGTGCTGTTCACATCTAGGACTGCATACAGCTGTTATTTGTTTTGGCTTCCTTGCAGTGGTCATGTTTCTCTGGTGCTTCTGAGCTTTATGCCTGAGGGTTGCTGGACTGGTGGCAATAGCAGTGCCATTTTGGACACAACAGTAGGATTTCAAAGTTGCTGGTTGTTGGGAGCCACTCCTGTGGCTTTGTTGCAGGGCTTGAGGCATACAGAGTGAAGAGTGCAATGACGATTGTTCAAAAGGCTTTTATTTTGTAGGAAGCCAGAGTTTCAGTTACAGACCAAGTTTACAATGAAGGTATTGTATCTTCTAGAAATGCCCTTATGTAATCACTGCAAAGAGGGAACCTCTCTCTAAAACAGCCTTGAAATAGAGCGTCTTCTTCAAAACACTTTAATATTTTCCCCACACATTGCCCCCTGCTCTTGAACTGGGAACTCTTGTATTTAATTTTAGAAACAAAACTTGCCCTTTTATTATAAGGAACCTAGAACATATCTGCAGCTGTACACTGTTCATAGTCTTAAAACAGTCCAATTATTAAACTCTTGATTAGTTTGGTTTAAATTGCATGTTCATTTAGCAAAACCAGTTAAAAGTAAGTAGAACATGTAATATGCCCCAAAATCATAGGGTTTGTGCAGAACCCTCCATCAGAGCTGTGGAATAGGCTTCATTGGGACTAGCATGGTTGAGTCTCAGAGACAGTCATACAATTCCCTGGGTCTTTGGTGGTGGGCATTTTTTGTGGGTTTTTTGGGTTTTTTCTGTGGTTTTGAATCGGGGTGGGGTTTTTTGGGGGGGAAACATAGAATATGAGCTTATTAGATAAAGTCTTCTTGGTGCTATGAGATTTTAACACTCTTCTATTAAATTTCTTTGTTTTCTCTGAAGCACAAACTGGCTCAGAAATCACTTCTGGTTTTGACTTTTGATTTAATTTATTTTCTTTCAAAACTTATCACAGAAACTAAGCTCTCTGTCCTGGGTTCCAGCACACTGAGGTTTGTTCATGATCTTTTCAGTATAAATGTGAAAGATGTTTTATTCTTTCAGAAGATCCCATTAGCAACTCATGTCATTAATTGGTGGGAGCCAGGATCTCTTCACTTCTCTTGCCCACAAAAGTCCTGGGGGAGGTTGGGGAGTTTATAGTACTGTAGTATCTTTAATGCACTTGTTAAGTATTTTCCCTTATTCCACTTTTAATGACAATGTCTCTCTGTTAAAGACAGTAAGACTTTCAGTGCTGTACTTGGATTTTGAATAAACTATTGCCATGTTCATTTAATGACAGCAGATAAAGCTTTTGCTGTTTCCAGTGTAGATACTTAGTTTCCAGAGACATGTGGCTTTTGAATGCTTCTCAGTTGCCTTTATTGGATATTTAGGAATAGGTGGAGTTTTAAAATATTTTGGTTTAACCCTAAAGAAGACTTAAGTATATTGATGGTAAGAATATGTACTAATACTCTATTAGATATGAAGAAAGAATTTCCTTTCTTCTGCCAATTAAGTAGCAAGATGAGCATTTTAAAGAATGTTCCAGAATAGTTCAATGTCTTCCTTTTCCTGTTGGGAAACTGTCCTGTAACTGTGTTTAATCAGTTCTGTGATTAGAACAGCTGACAGAATGTCTTCTTCATTTTCAAATAATGTATTGTCATTTGAACTGTTACGTACATCCCTTTTACAAGGAGCAGTAACATGCACAGGGCAAATGTTGACCCCTGGATGAACCTGATACAACTTTAGAAAGTGTCAGATAAAAAGTCCTGTACCAGGCACTCACTACAAATGGGAAAAAAAATTCCCACCTTCTACTGCATTTGATGCTTACTTCTTGGTCCCTCAGGAAGGAAGACAGGGGATCGAAAAGCCCCACAGGATATCATTTAAAATATAAATAATAATTAAAATAATATTAAAATGTAATTTCAAAGTTTCCTGAAGACCAGGAATACCTACAAAATATTGTAGTAAATTGTATGTTTTAAGGGTTACCTCTGCTCTGTTTTACATCTGGTGTATGCCTGGGGCATGGAGGTGATAGTGCATTATAAAAGTGCATCATGGTGAAGAGAAATGTTTAAGAAGGCAGGAGTGAGGAAGGAAAGCATTCACAAACAGGTCAGGAAGGATCTACTGTGTGTAACTAATATAACAGATGTCTACTTACAGTGAACTACCAGAATTGGTGGTTTTATGGATGTTCTGGAGAAACAGTGGAATAGGAATAACTTGTTTCTCAAGGTAATGGTGATGTTTGGTCCTCTTACAATAGAGTTCACAGTATTACAAAATGCAAACATCTTGGGACAGTGTTAGACATGTCTAATATGTCTATACGTTATGTAACACCAGTATTTGTCTTTCCCCTTAATTTTACACAAAGCACCAAAGAGAAAAGACAAGAGATCTACCTTTGAGTCAGCTGCGGAGACTCAACTCTGCGGAGACTCAACTCTGCAGCTCCAAGAGATACCCAGTTTTCCAGCAGTGAGATTGCAAGAAGTTGAGACCAGAGTAGGGACTGAGTAGGGAATCTTGCATCCTGCCCAGCAGCATTGTGGAGACCTTCGTGGAACACACTGCAACCTAAATGCACAAACCAGGATTTGTACGAGCAAAATGTCTTTATCAGAAAGAATATACCATGGCATGTACCACTGATTGAATAAGTTTCTATGGGTGGTGCATGAAGTGCGGAGCTTCTGTGCTGAGGTGAATATGCTGCAGTTGACAGAGGCATCTCTGTGAGTAGTAGGTGCTCAGATTAAATGTACCTCCTGCACGTGTGCACAGCCTGGCAGTGTGTTTGAGATTTGCTTGTACAACCACAGCCACCTAGACTTGAGAGACATACTGTTGAACATAACAAAGGTTCAAAGAATCTTTCCAAACCAGTTCACTGGCAACAAATTATAGGAACATCTCATTTGCATGGTGATGCTGATAGAATCACTCTAGAGCAGTTGAAGAATGGAGCCTGACCTGGGTGGGTGCTGTGTTTAAGTCCAGTACTCACGCAACCAGCAAGTATTTTCCATGCTATGTATCCATGAAAAAGCTTGGTTTCTTCCATGCTTGGTTGTTTTGTTTACATTCTTTAGAAAGCTCCAAGTCTCATGTCTAGTGGATATTATCATTTTGTGTTAAGAAGTGTACACAAATGTGCAGAACTGCAGTTGAAAAAAAAAAAGACACTCTTTCAAGAGCATTTGGCTCCTCCCAAGTTCAGTTGTTGGTACAGTTTGTTCCTTAGCTGTAATTTACTTTGCTAAAAAGTTACCCAGAAAAGTTTAGGAGCGAAGTGAGTTTTTCTTAATTTCAATAACATGCCTTATCTAATTCAGTGATTTTAAGAGAAGAAAATAATGAGTCGTCATTTTCTGACATAAGGAAGAATTTTTAGACTTTTTTGTTATCTTGTACATAGATATGGGAATTCCATTAATTTTTAAATAAATTGCTTACAAGATCTTTGTTTTCCTTTATTTAAGATGATCTGCTGGGAAGATAAGTATTTCTCTAATGATTTACCTGAACTGACTTGCTGGTTGTGTTCCCTTTCACACACCTTAGAATTAGGTAACATCCTTTCATACTCTTTACTCTTAGAGTACTTTGTTTTTCATTTTGCTTGAATTGGTCATTGAATGGAAATACATTTGACTAAGTAATGAAATGAGCATGCTGTATGCCTACAGAAGAGGCCTACATGAGTAAAAGTGGTTTCACTCTTAACTGGGAAACTCAACCAGTTGGTTTTGGTTTTTTTTTCTTAAGCTCAAGCTAAAAATATTTCATGATCATTCAGCTAACAGTCTTAACATTAACATAATTGTCAAATTAATAAGCCTGTAGTGTGTATAGTTAAAAAAACAACAAAACAAACCCAAAGCATGCAAATTATGGTCATTTTTGCAAGTAAAATGGGTTTATATTTCCTCTAACTTCTAAAAAATCTTTTCTTGTACATAGTCATTTTTTTTTAACAAGTCAAGTATTCTGACGTATGTTATACTGGATTTATGATTTGCCAGAATTTAAAGTGGGGAGGAGAGGCAACCTCATCAAAGCCCGGGAGTTTTGATACCAGTAGCACTGAATATATGTATTGGGATTATGAAGAAAGAAAAGGATCTCACAGGGTCTTGGTGCATCTCCTCAGGGCTGTTTCATACTGAGTTATTTCAGCTCCCTATGATTCATCCTATTATTTTTTTTGTGCTTGCTCATTCCCATGATAACCTCACTTGTCAAGGATAAACACTAATAAGAGCACACCTCTTTGGGAAACAGAGTGGCCGATTTGCTTCTGGAATTACAATGACCACTTTCTTAGCAAGGGTGGACCGCCTTGGGTGGACCCAAAGGTTTTGGACCTTGTCCCAAACCTGTCCAGCTCCATGGCTGTGGATGTCTTCCCAGAGCTATGTGCTGATATTTTGATGCAGAATGCCACTCTGGCAACAGCTACAGCGAGAAATGACAGGAGGATTTGGCCCTATTGCTATTGACGGTATGATAATGTTATCTGTTGCAAAAGTATTGATGGCTTTGCTTCAGATGTGCTGAAGAACTCTGATGTGTTAATTGTAAAAAAAGTCATTAGACTTCAGAGATAATTATACTGAATTTTGTATGTTTTAAGTAATTTGTGAGACCCTTCTAACCATGGGACTTAACTGACCCAGTGAAATACTAGTTTTTAGAGCTACATGTTGTATCAAAGTGTATTCCTGAGATATTTCTAAAATTATGCAGCCTGTATAGCACCTGGATCTGTGTGTCTCTGAATTCTTTGCTGAAAAATGAGCTTGGATGTAGGGCAGGATGAGCAGAAACCTGGTTTTGGATATATGCAACCCAAGAACAAATAGTTGAAGTTCGCAGGATACGTAACTAGTTCCTGAATTGCTTTGTTATATTGCATGGTGTCTCTGTTCAGACTCAATTTGTAGATATGATATGAGATGAGATATGAGATATGATATGATATTATGTGGTATCTCTAAACTTCCCCTGGCTATAAGGGGCTGAAATCTGCATTTCCATGAAAATGAGATAACAGTAGGAATAACCATGTAGTCGTCTCCATAAACAGTATTTCCGCGTTTCATGAACTGGAAAGAGCCTATCTTGCTTGGGTTTGGGGTTTTTTTTCTTAATACTAGCTAGTGCAAGTTATAGATTACTACAGGAAAAAGAGACTTATTTTTAACAGTAGTTTTTAGATCCTTCTTGTACTTACTATTATGTACTAACTTTACTGGAAAAAACTAAATAGAAGTAGATGATGGGTAAAAATCTATTGTGCTATTCTAACATAATACAGTCTTGGGTAACTAAATTTTCTGCAGAAGGTTAATACATTTGGTGTAAGTCAGTAATGTATGGAATACAGTATTAAATGAACAGTCTACTAGTTAAAATTGGAGATGATAAGGATTTGAAGAACAGCGAAGCAAGTGACAGTTGTCTGTAATTGAGATTACTGATTTCCTGCTGCTTTAATTGGTGACACTGTTACTAGGTGTTTTTTTAATGAAATTAGCTGATGAACTAAAGTTAAGAGAGAGCTTAAATTAGAAAGAGGCTTCAGAGATTAGGCCAAACTGAGTGGATGACACTGAGGACTGAAATAATAAATATTTGATGACCCGGATGGTACATCAGTCCAGGTCTTCTCCTCAGGAAACAAGCAGCAAGAATCACAAGTGCATGAAGGGCATAGGCTGAGTGATAGGTAGCTGCCAGTGTGATATGATTATGAGAAGGCAAAAGTAATCTTGAGATACATTGGGCATGTCTTTTAGCAGAGTGACTGTGGAGAGGATTGGAGCACTGTGTGGTTCTAGGTGTCACTGTTTGAGGATGACAGCTCCAAACCGATGGGGCAGAGGAGAACTGCCAGGCTGCCTGTCACCTTGATCATCCTCTTCAGAGATCAATAAGTCTTTTGGCTTCTTCAGTGTGATGTTCAGTGGGCATCTGATAGCACTCAAAGTGCACTGAAGAGAGGGCAAGATCCAGAGGCTGAAGAGCTCATTGTTATCACGAATGGACATAAGCTGAAAAAGCTCAGAAGGTTATTCCTTTGCTTAGAGGTTTTCCTGAAGCAGAACAATGAAACAACAGGCAACAGATGAATCAAGGCCTACACTGAGAGCAGGGGAAGGCTTATGCAGAGGACTGGATGGGCTGATATAGGTGTGCTTTTCTGGGCTGCCTAGGGTGTCCTGAACCCTCATCTAGGGCATTGAATGACCAGTGGTGTTTCAGTCCTTGGGAACAGTAAAGAACAAAAAGCCGTAACAGTTTCCAAATGCTGTATTCAGCTGAGATGCTAGGTACTACATGGAACCAGGGATGGGGCTACACATCGCCTTAGAGAGGTTAATCCAACATTGATATATAAAGCTGCTGTAGGGGGTTGCAGGTTTATTTTCCCTCTCAGCAAAATAATTTAATTTTGAAGAAGGTCTTGTTCATTCATTGTCACCATTTTGTTTTCATTCATGGTTACTTTTTTGTTCACATGTTGTGTTTTTTTCTTTTGTAGGACAGTTCGTGTTTGGCTGAAGAGAGACAGTGGGCAGTACTGGCCCAGTATTTACCATGCAATGCCATGTAAGTACACGATGATGTTTGTTATCTGTTATGCATTTGCAAAATGCCTTTTCTGGTTTTGATGAAGCTTCATGTTATGACCATTTGCAAGCTTGCTGTAGCCTATTAAATACTGTTCTTGAACAATCCTCTTGATTTCTATGGAGTTTTACCAAGTTGCATGCTAATGCTTCTGAGAGACACCAGGGATACAGCAGTAAAAGGATACAGATATACTAGCTAGGGATGAGCATTTAGTGTAAACATAAATTAAAAAATATGGGAGCTCAATGTGTAGTCTTGCATTCTACCACTAATGTAGTCCCTAAAGCTTTGTGAGTCTGCACTATAAATCACTCTGCCCTTCTTACTGCCTGTGCTCAGTCCATTAGAGAGCAGTAGTAAATGGTTTTATTTAATAAGAGCTTAAAATCCTGCCGCAGCTAATATGATAGAAAGGATACTAGACAGGGAAGGCAGCTCCTCCAGTGAAGAAGTAGAATCTTTTTACCCCTGCAATTAAGTGTGGAAACCAAGTCTTCCTGATGGACTCGTCTAGTATGATCTGCTATATGTCCCTGTTCCCAAAGAGAGTGTTTGTGCTTTGAAAGAAACTGCAGATCAATGTCCATTTTTCTGAACAGCTGAAGAAATCACAGCCAAGCTGTTAGTCATAACCCTTGTGGTTGAGTGCAAGAGTACAACTCTGCAGGTCACCAGCAGCAGGGTTGTGCTGATACTCCTCAGCTGGATTCAGATGTGCTGGGTTAGTCAGTCTTTGTAAAGCTTATGAAGCTTTCCTTATATCCACTGATTGGGGAGGATTTGTCAAGTCCCATCGAGGTATTCTTATTGTCTGGATTAAGAACTGTTTTAATCTAAGATAGCTAGATTTGGAAGAGACATCTGTCTCTATGATACATACAATATTTAATAGGTATAAGTTTTACTATCACAACATTGAATTCTGGGCCCTTCACTACAAG
>WAAB01001917.1:0-13033 GCA_013389865.1 Piaya cayana
CCACGCCAAGGTAAAAACCTCCCTGTGTTTGTGATGAGGGATTGAGTTAGTCTGGGCAAAAGTTGTTCTCTCCTATGTTGTTACCAAAACCAATGCTGCAGGTACCAGAGCTGATAAAGATGGCGTTTGTATGAGTTAAATGGTTATCCAAAGGAGACTAAAACCAGTTTGTGAGCGAGTAGAATTGCAAAGGGGTGCCACAGGCAGGCTTCTCTGTTTACTAAGCAAGTTGGATAATCACTTGGAAGCAGGTATGATTATATTTTCATGATAGCAGTCTTTTTGTGTAGTCATTAACTTTTAAAATTAACACTTACGCTTTTCTTTCCATTTATTTGATTTAAGGGCAATCTGGTCAGATGAACTCCATTAGAAAATCTTCTAACTAGGGCAGGAAAACTATTCCAGTATCATGGTGTGTGTTGCAATAGCCCATTCTAACTTAAACCACAGCTGCACAGAGAAAAGGTACTTAGGAAGATAAAGATGATGCCAACTGCATAAATTCTTTCATAACCTTGGACTAATTACAAGATCTATCGTGCACTTGCCAACTTATCATCAATTTGCTGCAGAAGTAGAACCAACAATAAAAGGACAAAGTAAAGCACAGCTTTCTCTTGGGGGAAGAGAACCAGGCAGGTGGTCCCACACTCCAGGCCTGTGATCTGAGTTCTGCCTTTAAATAAATTATATTTTAAAAGTATTTGCAGATGTCATTCTAACATTTTAAGTAGCTGCTACCTGCACAGCAGCTTTTGTCTAGAAGCTTAGAGCTTTCTAAAAATTAACTCAGTGCTGCTTGAATAGCCATAGAATGTCCCAGACTCATACCACCAACCAGTAAAACCATCTTAGCTAGAATTTCTTTCACTCTTTTTGTTCTCTGTACTTTTTTTTTTAAATTAATCTCTGTTTGTTGCACTCACTATCAAGGCATAAATGCATGCTGCAGACAGGGAAACCTTGCTGTGCTATGTGAGGTGTATGAGCTACAGTGTGTAAAGTTTGTGTTGACTCCAATGCTCCAAGGCAAGAAATCACATTACAAATGTTTCTGCCCCATGTGAAAGTAGAAGGATCTACTTCTGGGCAACTGGTGGAGGGTGAGATCTATTTTTCCACTGAAATTAATATCATATAGGAAATGTTATTCCTTTTTCATGTTTTTCTGCTTTGTTAAGAATGGAAAAAGAAGAATCAAAGCAATTGAAAGGGAGAAAGAAATAGTAACATTTGGCAAATACATGTGCAGGACAAATAAAATTTGAATATTTCTCTGTATTGTGGACATTGTCTTATCCTGGTAATAGACCAGAGCATACTTAGGTGGCAGAACAAAGAGCACAATCCTCTCTCCTCCCTCCTCCCACCCCGAAACTTACCTCTGCAAATCAAACTCACCCTTGCCATCCTTGTATAGCACTGCTGGTTTTAAACCCAATTTAGGTGTAATTTGAAAAGAGGACAGTCGGTCTGATAATCCACCCTACTCCTTATCTGCTGATGTTCAGAGTTTGGTGGCTGGGATTGTTGTATCCCAGTTGCTTTGGTTCTCAAATTATTTGCATGCTGATATATGTCAGTATGCAACCAGTTATATAATATCTGCCATTTAAGTCAAACAAACGGTGACAACAAAGCCCAGTGTTGTGTGTGTGGAGTCGTAATCTGGTGAAACAAACCAAAAAAAAGGAATGGATATTGGGAGCTGCAATAGCAAATGCCCATCTCTGTGCTCACTTGTGAGCTCTGCAGAGCAGCTTGGCAGGTACCATTTCCTCCGCTGCAGCTCTGGACTCTCAGAATGTTTTGTAGTAAAGACATGCAAAAGGTTTCCTTGATGCTTCATCATCCTGGTAAAAAAAAGAGGCGTTGGGTTTCCCCATTTCTTGAGAGCAAACACCAGTCTCTCTTCACTCTTCTTAGTAAATGCATGTACATCTCTTGCAGGCCTGCAGGCAAAAGCTCTTAAAAGGATAGAAAAAGGAGACATTTCAGGCCCATGAGAGAAGGGGCAATGGAAAACCACTGAAGTAGCTGATCCGCTGTCCTGGAGCATCCATTACTGCTGTGGCTGGTGGTATTAGACTTCGTGCTTCCCTCCAGGTAGGCTCCTGCACAGGGTAACTGATGTCGCATTGCCATTGTCCCCTGCACTTAATGAAGTAGAAACCATCCTCCTGTGGCAGAAACACCACTCAGCTGCAAGCAAACAAAAGCCATCACCCTCCCCTCTTCTCTCCCTCATGCTATGCTACATTATTGTTTACATTTAAAGAAACTGAAAACAATCTGTCAGTGCAGCAACTGCCCCAAGTCCTACTTGTAAAGCTTGCAAATTCAGTGCAGGCAGGAGGGATTGAGAAAAACAAATCCTTGGATGCGAGTCTGGGGTTTTAATTCACCTCTCAGAGCATGCAGATAACTTGTTAATACTAATGAGGCATGCAAACAGATGAAGACCCTTGCATGCTGAAAAACACCATTGCAGGAGTGCACATCAGGCATGTGTTGCAGCACTTTTCGTTGTTCTGGGAAACAAAAAGCTTTGAAAATAGGAATACATGTTTATAAAATCCCTGGGCTGTGGCATCCCTGCTAGTTTTAAGGCATTTAAGGGTGTTTAGTGGTAATGCTGCAGGCAGGAATGGTCTATGTGGCTGGGCAAGAGCAAATGTGCCCCCACGCTCCTGATGCATGCAGGGATAAGGCTGCAAGGAAGGGCTGAGAGGTGGGTACCTGAGAAGAAATGGTGATTTAAAAGCCCTATAGGTCAGAAACAGGGCAAACTAACTACAGATAGCTAAAGCAGATGAAGATTTATAGAAACTGTGAAAGGAATATGATGCCCTTGGCAAACAATGAGGAAAAAAAAAAGAAAAAACCCAAGAAAGGTGCCTGAGTGAAAGCAGATAAATTAAAACCATCTTTGTGACTGAGCTNACAGATGAAGATTTATAGAAATTGTGAAAGGAATGTGATGCCCTTCGCAAACAATGAGGAAAAGAAATAAAAAACCCAAGAAAGGTGCCTGAGTGAAAGCAGATAAATTAAAACCATCTTTGTGACTGAGCTTGAGGAGGAAAATAGCTGGTAGAGGCTGCAGTGCCTGGTGCAACCTGGGGCCAGTGCAGCCTAGGAGCACACGCAGCGTTTTGGTTCCTGCTGCTACATGGAGCTGAAGTCACTGCTCCCCACAGCACTGGGTGGACATAGGAAGGGGAGGTAAGAGAATAAGTTTTCTCAAGCTGTCTTAGTTGTGCCTCAGCTCTGCTTTGGAGGTGAGTGATTAAACCTGGAAGTAATTTTGAAATGGGGGGGGAAAAAGGGTGTATCCTAGCAAATTTACAAAAAAGGACTGAACTGGATTTCATTGAAGCATGATTGAGAAGAATACACTTTCAATATATTCTTAAATAATACTATTAAATATTAATAAATAATATATTATGTAATCAACACTTATATAATATTATTGTATTTTTCTATTAATAAAAGTATACAGCCAGTTCTTCATACTGTGACCCTCTACCCAGGCATGCGCCTATTTTAGCCTAATCAATGAGCTATCCAGAAACTCACCATTCCCCAGATGAGAGTAGCTAAAAACTGTTCATGTTAACTTACAGAAGAATGGATATTTACTCAAATTGAATCTCTTTCAAATAAAAACATTTGTATTTTAGAGGTCTCTTAATGTTTGAAATCATGCCATATTAAAACCTGAACAAGAATAACTGAAATTAATTTTTTTTTTAGATTTGACAATGGATTTTTAAAAAGAGGCAAACAGATCAACTGATAAAAAGCACCAGAAACCAAATTTTGTCACAGCAGTTTGAAAAGAACTCTTTCTAGCAATAAGAGCCTATTTTCTTATATTAGTGTATTCATCTTGTTTACTGCAGTAAGTGTTTAATGCAAGGTTGAAAAAGCAGGCAGGAATGAAACAGCAGAAAAGCAACTCCTGTTACCAGTGGATAAAAAAAAAAAAAGGAGAGGCAGTGTTTTACCACTTCTAAATAATTCTTGTAGGACAGAAAAATAGAAACAACATTAGCTCCACTCCCCAAATACAGTCATTTGTGTCCTTGATACACCCGTTAGCTTCAAAGACAGGGTAGATGAGAAGAGGAGGGTTATGTGGTGATGGAAAAATGAACAGGATCTTCAATGGCTGCTGCTGACAGGAAAGGGAGAGTGGAAGTCCCCTTAGCCCTACTGTTAAACCAACTCCCATCTTTAAAGAATGTGTCTTTATTCCTTACAAATCCAGCATGGCTTACCAGCTTTTATCTTACCCCAAAATATAGATATGTATAGATATATATCTGTTCCTCTTCATTGAATTCCCAGTCTGGTTACACACAGCTTGGTACACATTATTAGTTTGAAGAGTCTTTATAAATATAAGAGAGATGTTAATGAAGCATATGCATTCCCTGAAGGAAGCATAAAATAAAAGACAAATGAGTTTAATCTGCGCTTCTCAAATGAACGTCACAAATATGAGTACCAAATTTGAAGTTAAGACTGAAATTAAATTGCTTATTGATTGTGAGCTGTTGAGAACTTACTTTTTCTTAGGCAAAATAAAACAAGCTAAAAATTTGAAGCAAAATTTAATATAGGATTTTCCTTCTCTGTGTCTGAGACTCTGAATTCAACCACAACTCCGTGTGCCTGAAATGTCTGACAGCACTCCCAGGGCTCTTTCCTGACCCAAGAGGTAATGCAAACAGCAGGGACCCTTTCTGAGGGTCAGCTGGAGGACAGGTGGGTTGGAATAACATCCTACCTAAAGTCCCTGCTAATGCTCCCAGCAAAGCGAGTAATGCATGGATTTCTCCCATTACGGATTACATGACTAGACCAGCCCTTCAGCCACAGATGAACTTCGCTGCAGTGCAATGGCCTTGTTGCTCCAGATGCTGAGCCACTAAACCATATGGATCCAGCTGTTGGATTTCAAGGTCCATCCTTAAGTGGAAACATCCCAAAAGAGATGTTCAGCCTCTGATTACTCTGGGGTTGCTGTGTTTTCACAGCTTGGCCTTGGCCATCACAGTAGGAAAGCAAAGCTGTTGCATTGCTCATGCTAAGATAAAAAGAGTGGAAAAAACCAAATTCATACAAACATTTCCTTTGTCAGCTCTATAGACTTTATTTTTCCAATTTAACTTATAGCAAGCCTTCCAAGCACAGAACATGAGGCAAATGTTCATTTCAGATCCATTTTCCAATAAGCTGGAGCTGGTTTGTAGCTGGGGCATAAGCTTTGATCCTCCCACTTGGAATCACATGAAAAGTCGACTTAGTTCTTTTTCTTGTTGTCCTTAAATTCATGGGTATTCCCCGTCACTGCCATCGACACCTGCTCAGCAGGTCTGGAGAAAGGGAAATAGGTGATCTGTCACGTCTGCTAAGACTTCGTGTTCCTTCCTTAAACAGTCAAAGGAACCTAGGAGATGTTGAGCAGTTGAAAACTGGTTGCACAGGTCTGTGCTTTGTCCTTAGATTCTTTACATCACGACTGATGTTTTGGGCAGGACTGTCTTGGAAAAAAATGCCACTGTCAAAACTCTTGGTGACTAAAAGAAATTGACTGAAGGGAAAAGTTCTGCTAGAATTATAAAGGTCCTCGGCAGAAGATGGAAAGATATAAGTTCCTTCGAGATTCTTAGCAACCTACCTAATTAATAAGAGCTGCTAGCAGAGGGAGGTAGTCTACTGTTTTACTCCAAGGAGGGAGCGGTGGAAACTCTCCTTCCCAAACTGACGATCTGTGGTCTCAGATTAATGGAAGTTCAGCACTTTTCCAATCTAAACACTCTTTATTGAACAACAGCACTGTCTGGAATGTTCATGGAGGTCTTGCAGCACACAATGGACACCATCAAGCACCCCTGTGCTCTGATTGGGCCCAACACGTCATGGTTGGGTGGCTACTTCTGGTGTATTTCTACATCATAATCAGTTTTGGCAACAGGACCACTCACTGCCAGTGGAACTGGGCAGGTGCATGTGTCTGTCAAGCACTGGGGCCTAACACCACACCAGAATAAAGCATTTTTATTTGACACCTGCACCGCTGCCAGCCTGTCAGGGCAATGGTTTAATGTGGCACCCCAGCAGCCCTGGGAACATGGGAGCAGTCAGAGCAGGCCAGCCCTGCACTGACCTGACTAACCACACTCGGTTTCATAGAATCATAGAATGATTTAGGTTGGAAGGGACCTCAAAGCCCATCCAGTTCCAACCCTCCCACCATGGGCAGGGACACTTCCCACCAGACCAGGCTGCCCAAGACCCCATCCAACCTGGCCTTGGACACCTTCAGGAATGGGTCTTCCACCGCTTCGCTGAGCAACCTGTGCCAGTGCCTCACTATCCGCACAGGAAAAAAATTCTTCCTAATATCTAATCTAAATCTTCCTTCTTTTAGCTTAAAAACATTACCCCTTGTCCTGTCCCTGATAAAGAGCCCCTCCCACAGCCTTCCTGTGGGCCCCCTTTAAGTACTGGAAAGCTGCTATAAGGTCTCCGTGGAGCCTTCTCTTCTCCAGGCTGAACAGTCCCAACTCTCTCCAGACTGTCTTTGTATGAGACGTGTTCCAGGCTGCTGATCATCTCCTTGGTCTCCTCTGGACACACTTTTACAGATCCATGTCATTCCTGTGCTGAAGACTCCAGAACTGAACACAAGAGCTGAGTAGAGGGGCAGAATCAACTCCCTCGACCTGCTGGTCACACTTCTTTTGATGCAGTCCAGGTTACGGTTGGCTTTCTGGGCTGCAAGCACATATTGCTGGCTCATAGAATCGTAGAACCATATAATGGTTTGAGCTGGAAGGGACCTTAAAGATCATCTAATTCCAACCCCCCTGCCACAGGCAGTGACACATCCCACCAGATCAGGTTGCCCAAGACCCCATCCAGCCTGGCCTTGAACACCTCCAGGGATGAGGCAGCCACAGCTTCCCTAGGCAACTATTCCAGTGCCTCACCACCCTCATAGTGAAGAATATCCTCCTTAGGTTTAGCCTAAATCAGCCCCTCTCCAATTTAAAGCCANGGTTTAGCCTAAAGCAGCCCCTCTCCAATTTAAAGCCACTTGCTCCAGTCCTACTACTACAAGCCTTTGTAAAAAGTCCCTTCCCAACTTTCCTGGAGCCCCTTTTAAGTACTGGAAGATCCCTATAAGATCTCCTTGGAGCCTTCTCTTCTCCAGGCTGAACAACCCCAACTGTTTCAGCCTGTCCTCGTACGGGAGGTGCTCCAGCCCTCTGTTCATCCTTATAGCTTCTTCTGGACCAGTTCCAACAGTTCCACATCCTTCTTATGTTGAGGTTACCCTTCTTATCTTGAGAATAACATGTTGATAGGAATGGTTGGACTCGATGATCTGGTGGGTCTCTTCCAACCTGGTGATTCTATGATTCATGGACCTCTCATGGACTTTATGGTTGGACTTGATGACCCTGAAGGTCTTTTCCAACCTGGTGATTCTATGATTCTGTGTGATTCATCCACCAGCACCCCCAAGTCAGGGCTGCTCCCAATCCATTCCCCTCCCACCCTTGATCTGAGCTTGGCGTTGCCCCCACCCAGGTGCAGGACCTCGCACTTGACCTTGCTGAACTCCACGAGGTTCGCACAGGGCCACCTCTCAAGCCTGTCCAGGTCCCTCTGGACAGGAGCCTCACCAGAGGCGATCCCCGATATACGTTCCCACACCCCTGCTCGCACCCCCAGCTCCCTCGGAGACGCGCACACGCGCGGGGTCGCGGGGCGGGTCCAACGGGGGATGTGGGCGGAGCCAACGGGAGGGTGGGCGTGGCCGACCGGAGAGGGCGATGTTGTCAATAAGAGATGGGGGCGTGACCAAACGCGGACTTGTGGGCGTGGCCCGTCCAGAGACTGTGACGACGGCCAATAGGCGGTAGCGGTGGGCGTGGCCTATCCGCAGACTGTTAACGGCCAATAGGCGGTGGGAGTGGCCAGAAGGGGTGGGCGTGGCCGACCGTGAGGGTGGGCGTGGCCGGCGGGGGTGGTTGCCGCGGCCAATGGGCGGCGGCGGGCGGGGCCGGGCTCCTGTCCGTCTGTCCGTCCGTCCCTCCCTCCCTCGCCGAGCCGCGGGAGCCCGAGCGGCGGTCCCGGGCGGAGCGGCCGCTCTCATTGGCGCGCCGGGACAAAGTGGCCGCTGAGCGTGGAGCGGTAGCGGGGGCGCCGCCGCGGGGCTGATCGGCTGGCCGGTGGGGGGCGGCCCGCGGCGGGAGGCGGCGGAGGCGGCGGTGGTGGCGGCGGCGGTGAAGGCAGCGGGGGCGGGAAGATGAACCGGAGTTTCAACAAATCTCAGAGTCTGCGGTATCTGGAGTGCAGCGCGGTGGAAGTGAAGAGCAAGGTGAGCCCGAGCGCGGCCTCGCCTCCAACCGGCGCCCCCGGCAAATGAATGGAGCCCTCCCTCTCGCCCCCCCCCCCCAACACGCTTTGCCCCGGCACCCTCCGCTCCCCCGCGCCGCCTCCGGTGCTGCCGTGACGGGCTCGTCGCACCCCGCGGAGAGGCGGGATCCGCGCTCCGGTGGCGGCGCGACCCTTCCCCGCCTGGGGCCGGGGCCGGTGCGGGCGGGCGCCGGGGGCCTCGCGCCCTTCGGCCGCCGCTCCCGCTCGATCTTTTGTTTCGCCGCCGGGGACTCGGGCGCCGACTTTGTGGGGGCAGCTCGGAAAGGCTGCGGGACGGGGCGGGGGGGGATTAGGGGGTGAATGGGTCGAGTCCCCCGCCGCTGTTCGGTGAGGGGGCGACGAGGGAGAAGAGCTGGGTCTCCCCTTTCCCCTCGGTGGTGGCAGCGCTGGAATCCGGCTGGAGATGAGAGTTGGAGAAGCTGGACCGAGGCTTGCTGGAAGCTTCACCCTCGTGGCTTTTCCAGGTGTTCCCTGGGGGTGCGAACAGCCAGGCAGCTGCTGCTGGGCTGTCAGGTGCAGAAGCAGATGCCTGCAAAGCCCAGATCGTTAAAATGGTGATATGGGCTGCCTGCATCTATGGTTGGTCCTGCCGAGCTCTCTTCAGGAGGCTCTGGTCGCTTGCGGTGGGTCAGCGCATCAAAAGCTCCCCTGCCACCTCTTCGTGCAAAAATAAACAGCGTTTAAGCAAAACTGAGAAATCGCTTTGGAAGCCTGTATTTTATAGATGTAGAAAAGATGTAGACGGTGAACAGGTTGAATAGAGTGTGTGGTGATTTTCCCATGTCCTGGAATTGAACACAGTCCTCATCACCTGTTTACGTGGTATTGGGGGCGATGGCTGTGGGACTTTGTGCTCACGGCTCCTTTTGTCCCGTGCTGCCACTACTATTTGCATTCACATCAAACAGCCCCGAGCTACACATGGACCAGAGACTGGTGGGATGGTTTCACTGGGAGAACTGCCTCATGTCCGTGGGACTATCCGCTCATTTCTAAACTTTGCACCTGAAATGTATGTGGAGGCCCTTGTTTCCTAACCTCTTGTTGCCAGTTGAAGGGGCTCAGCTGGCGTGGAAAGTTCCATCCATTCTCCCATAGCTGGATAGTTTTGTACTGGTTCTAAGGTGTAACCCACCTAGAATATTTATCGTGGCCCTCAAATGTTCCAGATCCTGCTTTCTAGTTACCGAGTAGCACTCCGTAACCCTGTGCACTGTATGAGCTTAAAATTAAACCTGGAACACAGATAAGAATGTTTTTCTGAGTTCATCCTCTTTCTTCTACTTTAATGTTGCCAAAGCTTGAGCTTGTTCTACAAACAATTAAAAAACGACCGTATCGTGAGCACCTCGTGGGTTCCTTTACAGCTGCAGGATCCCATAAATGAATCCTATGTAGCTATATAGACGTAGGGGGATTTAAGGAGGTTGTAAGTGTACCAGTGACTGTGGACTTGCGGAGAGAAGGAAAATAAACTTGTGTGGGTAGGAGGGGTTTACTGCAGGCCTTTAGGGGTTTACTGTAGCTCAGGATTGTTGCTGCTGGGCGCCTAGAAGTTACTTAAAAGAGAACTGTGCTGCCTTGGAAGGGCACTTACAATAGTGGCTAAAGTCAGAATATCCTGCTGAGGGTCTGCACTCGCTGATGAACCATTAAAATGCAACGTGGGTCAGTGGAGGCTGTACTGCTATATGTCCTGGTGCTGGTGGGGTTATACTGTTAGATGTTATTAGTACTCGGCACTGGTGAGACTGCTCCTTGTATCCTGTGTGCAGTTCTGGACCCCTCACCACAAGGATGTTGAGGCTCTGGAGCGAGTCCAGAGAAGAGCAACAAAGCTGGTGAAGGGGCTGGAGAACAGGCCTGATGAGGAACGTCTGAGAGAGCTGGGGGTGTTTATCCTGGAGGAGAGGAGGCTGAGAGGAGACCTCATTGCTCTCTACAACTACCTGAAAGGAGGTTGTGGAGAGGAGGGAGCTGGGCTCTTCTCCCAAGTGACAGGGGACAGGATGAGAGGGAATGGCCTCAAGCTCCACCAGGGTAGGTTCAGACTGGACCTTAGGAAAATATTTTTCACAGAAAGTGTCACTGGACACTGGCAGAGGCTGCCCATGGAGGTGGTTGATTCACCTTCCCTGGAGGTGTTTAAGGGATGGGTGGACAAGGCGATGAGGGGCATGATTTAGTGTTTGATAGGAATGGTTGGACTCAGTGATCCTGTGGGCCTTTTCCAACCTGGTGACTCTGTGATTCTATATTGTGCACGAGTTACGGTAGACTGTTTATGTAGCTGGCTGTCGCAGGTTATTGGCCAACAGAGGTTGGTACTGGCATTGTGGGATGGTTTTCTTTTGTCTGTAAAGCTTGTAGGTTCCCTCTCATGGAGTTACAATGGTTAGTAATAGATCCAGTGAAAAGCTCTGGCCAGTGGTCCCTGGCAGGGGTACTGTACAAAACTTTGTACCTCTTGTTAGAACATGGTGATCTTGGAGGGTCAGTTATGGTGCGGTCTGTCTTGTCCCAGAGGATCACTGGGTTGCCCTGCTGCGATCGTCTATTAAGATGGTTTGGGGTTTTTTTTGGATTGGGTGGACTGTCGAAGGATGGGGAAACAAAAAGATTCAGAAGTGCTGCTTTTGGTAGCCGTATGTAGTTAGCCTTTTAAACATTCAGTTGCCTCTGTTTTGTAAGTACGCATCTTGTCTGGACTTGCCTGAGAACTCGAAAGTTGAGTCTGAGAACTCATGGGTTTGCAGCTATCGCCTGAGAGCGCAGGCTGCCAGGTGAGTGGAGGTGGGTGCAGCTCAGCCTGTGCGCCAGGGCATGCTGCTGGCCAGGGATCAAGGGATTCTCAGGTGGCTCTTCAAAGGCTGGGGAAGTGGCAGGCCGTGGGCAGGTGGAATCCCTTCTAGCAGAGGAGGCAGGTATGAGAGAGCACCACTTTTACACAACAACATGAAATAGCTTTTCTCCTCCTCTGAAGATCAAATCTGACGTGAAGAAGTTCTGGAAAAAATAGCTGTGAGGAGTCAGATGGACAATAGTCTGCAAACATTGGGTTTTTGGTAGCCCTGCCTCTGTTGTGATTGCTAGGTGGTTCCTTCCTTAAGGATAAACCACCATCCAGCTGGTGTGTTGCATTAATCATGATCCAGAAATGGCTCCTGTGAAAACTGACCGAAGTTTTCCTCAATTTCCTGGCTTCCTTTCATTTTCACCACTAAAAGGTTCCTGAAAGTTGGTTTGTGCCCTTGATTATTGAAAAGAAGAGTTTCAGATCATTCGTACCATACTAAGCAGGACACTTCTTTGACAACCCCCAAGTATCCTTAAGTTTTAAGATTCCTGATTTGTGTTGGAGGATTATTTAAAAAAAAAAAAAGTGGGATAGGAAGTGGGGAGAGCATCTTGCTGACTGAACTCACTCCACCTTTTCAGCATCCTTCTTGTGGTGAAGGTTAAAAGCTGCAGGTGGTATTCCTCTTTCCTTGTCCAGTAGATGTGTGAGCTTTGTGCACGATCAGATTTCAGCTGGTGTGAACCAGCCTGTACTTTCCCTGGACCTGACCTGACCTATCACTCCCTGCTGGGAACATGTGTGTCTGTGGATATTTTAATGCCTTTTGACTACCTGGTGGGAACACTTGCAGCAGCGTGTTCTCTGGATACGTGTCTTTGCAGAAGAATGAGCTTTGTGGTGCGGTGTAATGCCTGTTGGCGTATGTTGGCCTTCTTTTTTCTCTGGGCAAATGTAAGGTGCTGCCTCTCAGATCACTGTGTTACAGCAGCTATTGAAAGGGAAAACAGATCATCAGCAATCTGTGCACACCTCTATTTTCAGACATGGCAGTGATGGGAATTACTATAGCCTTCTGCTTTAAGAAGTCCTCTTCCTTCGGGCTCAGTGCTTCATCTGTCTTCTACCCTGAGAGCTGGCCTTGTAATCAAAACACCTAAAATCTTATTGCTAGATAGGAAAGCAGAAGTATAAAGAGAAACCTGCTTAGAAATTGGCACATGTTATAGGAAAATATTAATTGAATTGTAATTACAGCTTATCCCTCCTCTTTTGTCTTTCACGACAGAATACATTAGTACCTCAGTTCTTATCTAGGTGTTGTCTGTGTAGCTCAGGATTAATGCTTCAACCCTTTAAGAGAGGATCTGAAAACGCATTATCTTGTTGGCTTAAAACAACTGTGTATTCTCATGTGCCTACTATTCATTGGCCTCTTTCCCCTGTTGGATGACAAGTGAAGTTATCTGTCCCCTCTGAAGAAATTGCCTCTAATCTCTGGAAAAGGTTTCTAGATGACCCTTTCTTTCTCTCTTCTCCCTTTTACCAAGAGCTCCAGTGCATGCGATGTGTGGGGCTTTTTTTTTGTTTGTTTTCTTAAGAATTCTGCCTGTGGCCTGAGATCCCAAGCCTATTTTTCATTTTCTCTCCTTAGCTTTATGGAGAGGTTGCAGACCTCTTTATCCATGAGTGTAAGTCTACAGAAGAACAAATATGTCTAAAATAGGAATTCATACGTTAATGGTGAGAGTTCTCTTTAATTATAGCTCC